>JAUTBT010070787.1:0-13718 GCA_032361225.1 Lepetodrilus schrolli
TCGCTTGTCACTAACAATTACATAACTATAGTCCCGTGCATTGATAGCAATCCTTCGCCGGATCTTCCGGACGGTTGCCCTGTCCGAATTACGGGGCCTCATTCATGTCCGAGGGACTATCTGACGCTTCGGAAGTAGCCCGACGAGGGCCGAATGACATGAATGCTAGGTTTCCATCATGGACTATCTTCATGATGTCACATATAATGCCCATAAATTATTTGGTAGATTATGTCTATTAATACTTTCCGGAATGAACAACAAACAATGCTAGTGATTCGAGGATGTTCAGAGTGGTCCGAGGGACTGTCTGACATATACAGATATTTATATTGTGTTCTACATATTCGTGAACTATTAGCATAATTTTGATTGAAAAAAACCATCTACAACTATGCAGGAATAACATGGCACCAAAATGTGGTAGTCATGAATTCAATCACCATAGAGCATGTGACATGTTAAACTAATAACACGTATACATATATGCACAGACCTTAGAATATTAAATTTGTTACCTCCTCTCTAAAATTAATAAAAAAATGTTTACTTAAGTCTTTTGCACAATAATAAACTAAATGTTTATATTATAGCTATCACTAACTATTTTGAGAAACTATTATTTTATATAGAGGGGCGACGTTGGAAAGACAGAACAAGGGGGTAAGACCGTCGAGTGTGTGAAGAAGTGCATCAGCACGTGCACATCGAGCCTTTTATGTCTGTTATGTCTTTTCCACGTCGCCCCTCGCTTAAAATAAATAATATTTTCTCAAAACATTTGATAGCTATTTACCAGATGTTATGCAAACATTCTGGATATAAAATGTTGGGTATAATTAACTTATCACGTAGTACAAACTATCAAATTGCATTGTTTGTGTGTGTTTGTTGTTCATTCCGTAAAGTATTTATAGACATCTAATTGAAAGTTGAATATGGAAATTATTTACACTGTTTTTGCCATTTGTTTCTAAATAATATGATGAATTTTGCCAAATATAATGTGCATACATAAAACATAATATATTATTTATTAAAATGTTACTACTATACCTTGAACTAACCAGTAATAAGAATGCAATTCAAGTAAATTTACAAGAACAAAGAAGTATACAGATATTTCGTGTATCGTGCTACTTTGCCTGACTAATAACTATGCAAATTAGGGAGCTAATTTCACATGACGTCATTTTCATGTTTATAATGCACACAATCGATGTGAGTACCTCCTCCAGGATCGACCTGAGGAACCATGTTGGCAATGGATCTAGGCTGCATGATTTAGAAGCAGTCTTTCGAATAATTGTGGACATAATTCTGAAATTATATTTGTTCAAATTCGGTCATGCAACTTCCCGCAAGTGGCTTGTCAGCATTTGCAGTGTCTTGTGTTTGGGCTTCCGAGAGCGTCTTCCGGATTTTGACGATCCTATTGTCGAAGAAGTTTGCGAAAGCAGCTGCCAGTTGGGACGAGTCTGAATGGTCAGGGAGGATGCTGGTAGCTTAACCCTAACTTGCCTCTTCGCTTGCTTACAGGTTCTGGTCTCATCAACTGGTGTCTGCTCTGATGATAACTGATCTGGTCACCACTAGTGCAAGTGTGTTTAAACATCTGCGAGAGACAAGAGTTGTAACAATAGGCCTGGTTGATAACGTTGGTTTCGACGCTTAGTTCATCAGATAAGCAAGTGTTAACAATGTCTTCTCTAAACTTTTCGGGGCGGGTGGTAGCGCAGTGGTAGAACGTTGGTCTTCGGAGCCAAAGGTTCCAGGTTCAAATCCAGCCCCGAGGGCCCGGCATCAATGTTCGTGAAAGTTGCCTTTCTGACGCGATATTGATAGGATGCGATGTCTGTAGAGTGGCAATGCAGTTATCATCCTTGGTCTTGTCAGTACCAGCTGATGCTCGCAGGTTTACTGCAACATTCAGCGCTACGGATGTTGCGAGTTTCCTCCTGCCCTAAACTGACAGGCCGTGATATAAGTGAAAGAATCTTGAAAGCTCCTCTAAACCCCAATTCAAAAAAAAAAGGGTGGGTGTTCGACTCCTTAAAGAGGTCACACGAAACCAGGATGATGGATTCATTTTAATATTATTTCAGATTTGTATTATCAATGGATGTTGATATTTTGATTTAATGATAATTGTAAAAGTTTCTAGGACCCGAGGGCACAATAGATTGAAAAACCTTTTTGAGTACAATTTCATGCTTAGCTAGTGTTTTGCACTCAAATTTTGAGTTGAGCATGAAATCATACTCAAAAATGTTTCATAATCTCGGGACCAGGAATACCCACTGCTCACTGCTCATATCTATATGTTTATTCCTGTTTCAGGTAGTGCATCTGTGAAGTCTAATTTATCCGAAAAACTCTCTTCCACTGTAGTTCTAACACAGGTGAGTTGAAGCTTGTGGAAGTAGCTTGCTGCAGGACAGCTAACGTCCAGCTGAAGACATGAATTATTCTTGGAACGATTAATGAAAGATGTCTGTATCGCCGTTTATATTTCCATTCCTACTTTTCAGTCAAGAGACCAGAATTCCAGCACCCCAACCCCCAGTGAAGGGGAAGACGATGACCCCCCACCCCCTATAGCAGCACGCCCGGACAAAACCAAGTCAATAGTAAGTCCATGTTTGAAGTCTTTTTGACAATCTGTCCTTCGACACACAGATTTTCTCTGATCGAGCTGTTCTCGATGATTTAAACTCACAACTGCGTATCCTATTCTTACAGTACACAAAACCAGTCGATGACGATCATCCCAATGAAAAGAATGCTGATAACAAAACAGAAAAGCCGAAAAAGAAGAAAATGACAGATGAAGAAATAATGGAGAAATTAAGAACAATCGTGTCGCTTGGTGACCCCAATAGGAAATATACCAAGATGGAGAAAATTGGACAAGGGTAAGAGTTGTCTCCCTTGAATCCAAAATCTAGAAAACTTCATGAGCAGCTGTGTTGGCCTCAGACCACAATTAATGTCCTTCCTTGTTTATAACTATTTAGCACAAACTCAAAAATGAATAGTAAAAATACTGTAGCTACAATTTTAAAAAAAATTGCTTGATGGTTTCCTTGGGAGGTCGACCAGCTTATTTTCCGGCTATTGCTAAGGTAAACAATGGCATGGTCATTTCCAACTAATTTACTCTCCTGAGTGGTGAACTTGACACATATGCTAATAGAGCCAAAGCACATTTTCATGCAGACTATGGTGAAATGAAGCCATCCTTCAGACACTATGAAGTCTCATCTAAGCTACACAACTATACAAAAAGCATTACCTACAAACAAAATACAGCTGATCTAGGAGAGCACTATGTTTTATTTCACTTCCACATGTTGGTCAACGAGGAAGTGACGTAATTGTGGTCTGAGGCCTGTTACTTTGTGGGAATTAGTTACTAGTTTGGATTGTTGGTAATTCAATGGTATATTACCAGAGTGAGGAGCCATATGACACATGAGTGTGAATTTGTCCCAATTAAATTACTTTTCCAGTTTGGTCATTCGCACTGCACAGTAACAGCCATTGATTATTGATTCTAGCTCTACAGATTTCCTTCTGCCATAAATTGACAGGTCATGATATTTGTATAGAAATCTTGGAACATATCTCTAAACTTTATATAACAACCCCCAAAAATGTCCTTGTATATGAGTGAAAGATTCCCCCGTGAAAGTAAAACAATTGTAAAAAGTCATTTTGGGTTGTTTTTGTTCAATAGCATTCAATTTCGATAATGCACTGTCGTTTATTTTCTACAGAGCTTCCGGTACAGTATATATCGCAATTGAGGTGGCAACTGGTCGCGAGGTGGCCATCAAGACAATGAACCTGTCTCAGCAGCCAAAGAAGGAACTGATCATCAACGAGATCCTAGTCATGAGGGAACATCAGAACCCTAACATAGTCAACTATCTGGACAGCTACCTGGTTGCTGAAGAACTCTGGGTGAGTCACAAACTTTCATCATTACAAACTGCTAATGCTGGAATATCTTTTTAAATACTGTAATTTCAGGAAATACAATATTTAGTAATGATTACTAAATATAAAATGAATACAGAAGTCTAGTTTGTATTGGATTCATCACACATCCTTGAAATTTTGATATTGATCATTGGGTAATATAACCTTTACTAAATGAAGGTTAGTGGCAGCTAATGTGTTAACCTGACAAGAATATTGAAAGTTGCTCTAAAGCCCAATTTAATAAATATACATTTATTATTATACGGACATTGTTTGTTTTTCAGGTTGTCATGGAGTTTTTGGCCGGAGGGTCACTAACAGACGTGGTCACTGAGACGTGTATGGACGAGGGTCAGATAGCAGCAGTCTGCAGAGAGGTCAGATATCAATAGTTCTTATAATGTGTTATACTGTGCTATTTGTTGACAGCCATTGTGTTATGTGTTTCTCTTGTTTATACCTCATACGTATGTCAATGTCTTTCGGCCAGAGCTAAATAAAGATTCTGTTCTGCCAATGTTTCCTGTTACATGCTCTTGTTTTCTTTCTCTTACCAACAGCAAGCATCATAGTGTAACAATTGACAACAACAACCAAAAAAAAATATTTTTTGAAATTTCATAATATTGTTAAAAATAATCGAGATATTCCAACAGATATATTTCACTATGTAATGGTAATTGTGTTCCAGAGAGCATTATTTCATGCTCGCTCGACTTACTATAAGTAAACCCTGCTTGACTGTTTCAGTGTCTGCAAGCCCTGGAGTTCCTTCATGAGAACCAGGTGATCCACCGAGACATCAAGAGTGACAACATCCTGCTAGGAATGGACGGCAGTGTTAAACTCAGTACGTAGCAGACACAGCTGCCACCTAACCACACTTGTACAGAGTATATGCCGGGATGAGAATCTTTCGCGATGTGGATTTTGAGGCTCCGTGGTCGTTCTCGTAAACCTGGCCATGGCCTGTGACCCCTGGATCCCGGCTGTTTCATCTGAAAACACAATTTCATATTCTCATCCATGCATATTTAGTACTTTGAGCATGTATTAGTGATGTTTATCTGACACATTATTATTATCATTATTATTATTATTATTATTATTATGATTATTATTAATATTATGATTGTTATGATTGTTATGATTGTTACACTGTCTCTTTCACCTGTTTCAGCTGACTTTGGTTTCTGTGCTCAACTGTCACCCGAGCAGAGCAAGAGATCTACAATGGTCGGCACGCCATATTGGATGGCTCCGGAAGTTGTAACCAGGTATGTCATGTAATTTGTTCGTCAAGTTCTTTGTTTGACTTTTGTATTTACATTACATCTTGTATGATTTGAGAGTGCTTGGCTTTCACATGTGTGAGTTGACTCTTCTGATGTCGATGACGATGATAGGGGGCAGGTGGTAGCGCAGTGATAGAACAGTTGGACTTCATAGCCAATGGACCCAGGTTCAAATCCGGTCCTGGGAGCCTGGCATCACGTTCACGAGAATTACCTTTCTGACGCGATCTTGATATGATACACTGTCTGTACCGTGGCAATGCAGTTATTATTCTTGGTTTGTCAGTACCAGCCGGTGCTCACAGGTTTACTGCAACATTCAGCATTATGGATGTTGCGGGTTTCCTCCTGCCCTAAACTGACAAGCCGTGATACACGTGAAATAATCTTGAAAGTGGCTCTAAACCCCAATTAATAATAAATTATGACAAATCGCAAACTTCCCTTGCGGAAAATGCAGTTATCTCCCTTGATCACGATGAACTCGTGTCCCACTCATATTAAGATATATGTCCCTCGTCAGTGTAGTGAACTGCAATGTGTGGTTGTGTTTGCAGGAAGCAGTACGGTCCCAAGGTGGACATCTGGAGTTTGGGGATCATGGCGATTGAGATGATTGAAGGCGAGCCACCATATCTCAACGAAAACCCGCTCAGAGTAAGTGTCCTTCCTGCCACGAGTCTACTCAGTGTCATGCTCTGGCAGTCTCACATTTAAAGTGGCCGATATGTCATTAAATACAGTGGGGTATATTCATGCTAAATTAATCTTGCCACAACTGCCTTCTTGCCTCTGATATTTCCTGCTGTCTGGTTGTTTGAAAATATATCCGTCGCATATGGGTGAAATATTCTCGGTGACTTAAAGCAGTAAATCAATGTTGTGTGTTCTGTACCTGATTGCTATTGTATCCTGTTTTGTAACCTAATTCTGTTTTGTAACCTTATTCTGTTTTGTAACCTTATTGCCAATGCATTGTTTTACAGGCTCTGTACCTGATTGCCACCAATGGCAAGCCGGAGATCAAGGAAAAGCAGAAGCTGTCGCCGGTGTTCCAGGATTTCCTGGACAAGTGTCTTGAGGTGGACGTTGAGAAGAGGTCATCGGCGTCAGAACTACTTAAGGTATAGGATAGGATACAACACGAGTCCAGGCTGACAAGACATTTCATGAAAAGGGTCATACTGCTATAATAGCAGTGTGGCATGCCCTGAATTGTGTCAGGACAAGTAGTACGCCCATTTCACGTATGTGTGAAAGATTCCCGCTGTGACGTAAAACAATAAAACAATAATTCACTGAAATGCAGGACTGATCTGATAGTTGCTATTGGCGGTATAGAATAGTCTGTGGAGGATGTCATATTAGCATGGATAGAGGATGTCAATATTAGCTCACTTGGTCTGAAGGATAATGACACTATTATTGTTTTCTTCATTTGTGGCATCTGCCATGTATTATTCAAACAGTTAGAATCCAATTTCAAATATGAAGTCACATTAGAAATACTTGTTTGCTATTTTGCATAATAATAACGGGCCCTTAGATTACGAACAAATTTTGAATACGATTTCAAACAACTCAAAATTGTGTTCATAAATTCCCTGATAAAATTTGGGCTTGAGCATGAAGTCATATTCCAACAATTTCATAATCTCGGAGACTGATGTTGTGTTCACCAACACTGCCATGGCAATCACAATCAAAGCCCAATGAGATAATCTGTGTACAATGCCAGCGTCATTACTTGTACATTCCTTTTTCAGCATCCCTTCTTACGGTTGGCAAAACCCTTAGCCAGTCTCGTACCGCTCATCATTGCTGCCAAGGAAGCACAAAAGGGTCATTGAAATCCCCCATCAATCTAATCGATGCGGCTTCAGTTTGAAGACATCATCGACTCTAAAGCTTCTTTGCAAAAGCTGTGTGAAAGATTTCTACGATCTGCCATTGAGTTGGGACCAGAGGGACAGCTGAGTGGAAGCCACCAGAAACTTGTCTTCCAGCACCTGCTGGGAAGTGTTACAGAGCTTCAAAGTTGTGTGGACATTGAGAGAGAATTATGCAAGGTGTGTTGTTTGCCTACTGGCTGTGTATCGTATCGCGACCTGGCCAAGGTCATGTGATTGCTCAAGGAGGTTGAGATCTGGGGTAGTACAACTAGAGCTAAACTTAGCTTCAAGTCTTGACATCGCGTGAAAATATTACTGAATAATTGTACTTGTTTATGTGAAAATGTGTGTGTTATTTTATTAACTTAGTGTTGTTATCACTCATGATGTAGGAGAGAGTCAATAATGTTAAAAATCAACGTTCACGTTTGCTAATCAATGAATCTGCTAGATGGTATTGTTTTTGGTCTTCTTGGTAGAGCTTCCTTCCAATACTTGTAGGAAACTCACCGTGATATTGTGCATTCAAAGGAAAATTGATTAGTTCCAGCAGAGAAATGGATAGTTTGAAGGGAATTAATTTTTAGACTTGGTGTACAATGAAATTAGGGTTAATTTGTTCAAAATTGTACTAGTTCTACATTAAATCCAGATTATTTTGTTTTCATTTCCAATACTCTCCAACACATAGATCTAAAGAAACCGGTTACGTATATATCAAGATGACCTTTAGTTAACTCTGCTATTATCCTATCAGATAACTTCTTACAAAATCTTGTCACGTATGGGTAAAATATTTCCGCTGCAGTGTAAAGCACCAATTCAATCAATCTTACAAAGTCCAGTCCATACTGTTGACTGGTAATCATCTATGAATGGCATAGCCGACATGATCTTTAAAACTAGTTCACGACAACAGTTACCAAGAACCCTTAGCAACTATATATTTGTGTTGCAGGGTAGTGGAATATATTATACTTGAGTAGGATGGTACTGCACAGTTTCTACTGGGCGAGTGTGGAAGCATTTTATAATGGCATTTCGTATATGTGTGTGGCTGACATTTTGCTGGAATCGTGCGCATGGCTACATTCATTTTGTAGTGTGAAATACGTACTCGTACTTATCAGGCTTAACATGCAATATCATGAAAAAGTTTTGCAAATAACATGGAAATTGTAATTTGAATTTAGACTAACTAAGTAGTATTATAAGTTGTTATCCTTTGTGATAGATATGCTTTATAACTTTTTGATTTGTATACTCAAATAACTCTTTGAAATTGCCTTTTGGTATTTTGCAGTTTTGGGCGATTGAATTTTACAATTCAAAACAGATTTGTCAAAAGTTTCAACATTGATCGTTACGTGATTGTGAAATTTTGAATGCAGCTTTGAAATTGATTTGTATTTGTATTGTCGTTGAGTCAAATGGCATTCTATTCTTTAACACCTGTTGTGAACCTGATGGTATCCATGTAACATGTTTATTACTGTGAATCATTGGCCGCTGGCGTACCTTCCATTAATGATGCGTAAGCCAGAATTAACCCGATTGCTTCGGTAGAATGCTTTCTATTGTACATACACCAAGTCACTGTAGTTGGTAGTATCAACTCGCCAAGTATAACCCAATGCCATATGAACATTCATATCAAAAATGTTTTTTAACTTGCTGCTTGTAGTACTCATTAATATTAATTTAATTTAACCTTTTTCCTGCTGGAGGCAACTCAAGATGCCATATAGATTAGTGATTGGGATTAATCCAGCAGATAAAGGTTAAAAGATTGGTTTCTGCAGAATAAACATTTACCCATTTTGTATGTGCTTCAAAATTAGATAGTGTCGTCATCATTTCATGACATGTAAAATGGTTTGTAGTTATTTTGATCGTCATACTTAGCCGCTCCACAATGGATTCTGGTGTTATTGTAGCAATGTCATGACAATACTGTGTTGTGTCCATTCTCTGGTCAAGGCAGGCCTTGGTCAAGCTGTACTCGTTGCTAGAAATATTGCATAGGCAGAGAACTTTGTGGCAGAATATTGCATCACCAATGTCAGTAATTATTCAACATATCATGATTGGCAAAATACTCCATACCAAATAACTTTACAGACCGCCTGAGAGTGAAAACTTCCCAGGTCGTGTTGGAATTAAGTGTTTATTGTCATCATATGTATGTCGTGACAGTTTTAGTGTTTGCTTCATTATTATTATTTATCATGACTTGTTGGATGCAATGTGACCGCTACCATTCACCGTGGCAACAGTAACTATGGTAACTTTGGTTGTGATAGATGTTGTCAGTTCTGACATTGTAAGACCGTTACACCATTGAGTGACAGTTATTGTTCTGCACTTTTCAGTTTTATATAATACTTTCCTACAACCGACTAACATAATCACTGACAGTGCTGGCCTGTACTGGCATGGGGGTAGTCTTGTTACTAAAGATAGAAACTATTAATAGCCTTCTCCTTGTTGGATTAGTCATTGCTATATAGAAGGCATCTCCGGTTGCCGCCAGGGAGGAGGTTAATAGATGTAATTAACTAATTATTCGAATAGTCTAGAAATGACAATATGTTCTATAGTTCTTACAGTAACAGTAGCTACTAAGGCTGGTTATTGATACAGATATGATAGATTGATAATCGTCGGATCAATATCGATGAATATCAGACAAATCAGTTCTGAAGGAATGTTTGCCTTTTGATGACAAGTATTTTTGGAAAAATCCATATTTTGAAAATGTATGAGATAGAAATATTGGCCCTACTACCGAACAAGCTCACAATGTCTTTACTGCTCACAAACAATCTGCTGCTTGCTTTCTATCTTCGGGAAGTCCGTTACAAATAAATAAAAATTTATTTTGCAATACATAAATCTGTTCATAGGTATTGATAATCATTACTAAATATTTCCATTGATAATAATCTCAATTATTGATATATTTAGCCAGCCCAAACATCTACTAACTCCTGGTATGAGTACACTTAAACAATTAACTCTGCATCAAATTGAAAAAGAAATCACACTACCATAGCAACAGAGAAGGAAAGAGATATTAGTATTATTAAGTGTTTATAATATTTCTGCATTTCTAATCTTGTTCTCTTTATACAGAGCTTTATTTTGATTTGCATCCCGCACTATGTAAATTACTGCCCAGATTTGGTGTGACCCCCCAATTTGCATCCCAATGGGCTTCCTACGTACATCGTCACCAAGGCCTTTCATATTTTATACGCTTTGCATTTTATTGGTGCTATCAGGTATAATTGCAAATACTGATGCGAGTTTCTAGGTTTATACAACTTTGTTGATTTTACAATGCACAAAGCTGTCCGGAAAAGACAGCTCGATTTCTTAAGTAATTGTGTACTTGTTTGGGATAAATGTCAACTGTACATTAAACATCGTCATCATGTCAGAGGTTGTCTTGTTTTTTCTGAGATGTTCAGGTTTTAATTTACATGTAGAGCAATGCAACCTTCCATTTCATAATCCAGGGTATCATTTTATGAAGCTTTCATAACTATACTCAACGGGTATACCAAAACACCATATTGCTCTCGTAGTGATATTTTACACATGGTAATCGGGCACTGAGTGCTATGCCTATGGTCCCTTTGTGGATACTGGAGCTTCAAGAAATGATCCCCAGTAGTAGTAGTACATTCATCATATCTGTGGACAAGATTCACTGGCACCAGTCGCCATTCTTTGGTTTTTATTTTTTTTATAGTGGTGTTGGCACTCAATCACAGCCGAGTATTGCAGAAAAATCTCCAAGCACCAGGTAGTACAATAGTACAGCTAGCTAAACGTTGTAGTAATGGCCCCCTTTATTATCATCAGACATTTGATTCCTGATGGCCGATAGTAAAGGGGGCCGTTACCATGACAATGTGCTAGCTGAACTAGGTAATACTGATGAACCAATGATAAGTACATTGTAACAGTACAGACAGCACACCTCAACATTGTAACAGTGCAGACAGCACACCTCAACATTGTAACAGTGCAGACAACACACAGACAGCACACCTCAACATTGTAACAGTGCAGACAGCACACCTCAACATTGTAACAGTGCAGACAACACACCTCAACATTGTAACAGTACAGACAGCACACCTCAACATTGTAACAGTGCAGACAGCACACCTCAATATTGTAACAGTGCAGACAGCACACCTCATTGTAACAGTGCAGACAGCACACCTCAACATTGTAACAGTGCAGTCAGCACATCTCAACATTGTAACCGTGCAGACAGCACACTGCATTGTAACAGTGCAGACAGCACACCTCAACATTGTTACAGTGCAGACAGCACACATCATGATTCTGTCGGGTGTAGAATTTCTCTTTTTTTAATGTATTTTTTTATTGGATTTAAGAGGCACTTTCAAGCAATATCCATTGCACTGAATGTTGCAGTAAACCTGCTAACACTGGCTGCTACTGACAGACATCTGCATTGCCATGGTACATATGCTACTTAATTAAATACTTTGTATTTTATTAGTTACCCAATCCCATAAAATTTTTAGTCAATAAATTTGTTTTCAAAAACCAAAAGGTAGCAGGTTTTAATTCAAGACCAACCACTGTGATACCATCTGCCCCTACCAGGCAACTTGAGATATTAACTACATTTATTCAATATACATGGTCGATATCTAATGTGTAATAACAATTCGATAATCAACGGTGTTGATTAAGTGTTTTTGTTTCTTGTGCTTAGGTGAAATGTACACGTTTTCAACTGCTTGTTCGCCCTCTAAATAAAGCTGTTCGTCGACAGTTTTCAATGGTTTATTACATTAAAATGATTATATTGAATAATTAGAATAACCCACTCGATACAAGTGGTTACGAAAAATATGTCCCTCGTGAAATAAATGTTCAAAGTAATTTCATGAGTGACATATTTTCAGTAATCACTCGTATCGAGTGGGTTATTCTCTAATTATTTCAAAGGAAGAAGACCATCGCTGCCTCATCAGATACTAGATAAATGATTTATACCATGGTATATATTTGAAATTGTGAGTACAGTGGAAACAAATGCATAGAAGAGATGCACGACTGACTGACGGTAATTGATGTATTGGAGCAAAGTGCACAATGAAGAGACGAAAGAAGAGGCTTCATCCTGTGAACAAAACCAAGAACATTGTGTTGTGGTTCCACTCTCGTCTTTGAATACCCTCAGAATAAGACTGCCGTCATTGTAAAACACTACACCGCAAAAATATTGTAAATTAGTAATATTTATTTCTTTGTACACATAAACAATAACATTACAATTGAACTAAGATATAATTATTAATGTCAACAGTATCAACACTTGCACTTTACTAGTGCCTTCCTAATTAACATTGAAATATGATGTAATGATGTAGTGTCATAGTATATGCAGTAATAACAAATTTGCATATGCTTGATCTTAAAAATATTTCAGAAAAACAAATAGGACGATTTTAATATTTCCATTTGCTTTCAGCAATAAATGCAAATAAAATACACAACTCGCATACATTCTCCCAAGAAAGCACAGATAAAACATTAATAAAGCTGGTTGGTTCAACTTAAGAAGGGTAGAATAGAATATTGCATTCAATAAACAGTCTTTAGAATGGCAGATAAATTGATTCCGGAGATACTATCTTCCGAATATTTTCTCATTCAACATTTAGATGTAAAATTATTTCTGCTCTTGCTTTCATCGTGCGTTTTCACGATGAATAATGCATAAGCAGCACATTTTTCATGAAGAATAATGCATAAGATGCCCACTTAACATTTTACACACTTCTCAACAATGCCAATATCTTCCACAAATCCAGTATTTGCGTAGTCATGTTCAGCTGAAGTCTGTGTCACCTCATAAAGACGTCAGTGTTCCTGAAGCTGGAGTTATCCCTGAAACACACAAAAACATAAGTATAAGTATAAAATACCGTTTATTAATTTTTGATGGTGGAACTGCCTCGGGTAAAGCATCGTTTCAATAATCATAGATTTCTGCGATGTTAGGAAAATTACAAAGTGCATCACAGGGCATGTTCAGTGTGCAACTGGTGTAAACATTCCATGGTACCTAAAACCCACAATATCCATAGCGCTGAATGTTGCAGTAAACCTGCGTGCACTGGCTGGTACTGACAAACCAAGGATGATAACTGCATTACCATGGTACAGACTGTGCATCCTATCATGATCATGTCGGAAAGGTAACTTTTGCAAACATTGATTCCGGGCTCCCAGGACGGAATTTCCTGTGGGACAGTAAATTGTTCATTAACTCTTTCCCTGCTGGACTAGGCAGACATTGCTCTTTGGGGCATCTGTGGTTGCCTCCCTCCAGCATTAAAAAAAATTGGGGTTTAGAGTCGCTTTCAAGATTCTTTCACTTATATCACAACTTGTCAGTTTAGGGCAGGAGGAAACCGCAACATCCATAGCGCTGAATGTTGCAGTAAACCTGCGAGCACCGGCTGGTACTGACAAGACCAAGGATGAT
>JAUTBT010070798.1:0-32241 GCA_032361225.1 Lepetodrilus schrolli
ACTACCCTTGTATGAAATGAAGGCCGATAGTCCAAGCTACACGTATTATTGTGCATTGTACCACGAACTCGAGGGCGTATGGATGCGTGTAAATACAAATTAAACCCCCTGTGCTATACGACATTAGCAGTCACTTCTCGTAAGGCAGTTTTTGTCTGCTATACGGCGGTTTTAACTGATTCTCAACAGATGGCTTGCGGTAGCATATCCGTCTTAAAGAATGTAATATTTTCTATATATTTATAATTAACGGGTTCGAAGAATGTATTCCGTCACTATAATTGCACCACTCATGACTGTGCCATGACAGGTAGATGTCTAGTGGTAGCTGCCATTTAAACCAAACCACTAATATTTACTAATTATCGTTGAAGTTGTGGCCATCTGAATTGATTTTCTTGGAATAGTGCCGAATTCAGAATTTGGCATAGTTCACTCATTTGGGCTATTACAAGAAATGTCAGACTTTCTTAAATTAAGCATTCAATATACCTAAATACGCGTTAGGTTGGGGATTTTTAATTTTGGATTTAGAGCAGCTTTCAAGATTATTTCACTTATATCACGGCGTCTTAGTGTTTATGGCGGCATGAAACCCGAAACTTCCGCCTAGCGCGGGAGAGCGACTGTCAAAGAAGACCAAAGGTATATAAAACAATGTACACGGTATACTGGCAGTAGGAAGAGCACTAATACTGAATCAAACATAGATACGAATAAGAAACATCAAGTATTGTTACTTTATCTGCATCAGTTCGTTGGTTTCATATCCGGGAGAATTCTATCGATTATACAGACAATATACTGCACGCCAGCGGCGTTATCATGAACTTCAATGCTAATAATTACCGTTGAAATGTTTACAGGCGTTACCGATGTCTTCAGAGGAAACGCGTGTTTGAATACATTATGAGACATTAATGTTGGCTCAGACAATATGTCATCGCATTTCTTGTTTGTATGCCTTCCCATGCCTTAGAGACGCGTTGGCGAGTTGTTTTTCATAATATACTTAGGAACGGTGGTGCCAACACTAGATAAACCTACACACAACTTCGCTCCGTCAAACCACTTCAATCCTTTAAACAAATTCAGTTCTTTAATGCATTTCAGTCCGCCAAACTCTTCAGTTAAACTACCCTAATCCTTCCCGCTACTTGAATGCTTTAAAAACTTTCAGTCCTTCAATCCAGTTCATTTCATGTAGTCATTCCATAAACCAACATCCGGCACTCAGAATACCTCAGTTCTTCAATTCAGTTCAAGACACCACCGTACGTAAGGGGGCATACCACAGTTTCTTTCCACTATCATTTATCATATGAATCAGCTTAGTTCGAGAGGCTATGTTTGCTAAACTATTCAATCAGCATGCATTAGCTTTACACCCACTTGTACAGAAACGCCCAAATATTCATATAAACAGAAAACTAGAGGGGGGTCAATTACGTCTGATTTTGGTAAGATGCTGTGGAAGACAAGCAGTGAAAATCAACAACTCGCATGGCTGGCATGCACCAGCAATATTGACCAAATAACTGCACATTGCTAATGCATACGCCTTCTTATCACACAGGTGTAGTGATCTAAATTTAGATTGCAATTAAACTGCGTGGAACCTACTTCATTTGGAACACAATGCCATGCATATTACTTAACATACAAAGATACCATGGCACAGAAAATGGAACGTATTAAAAACCTACTTTTTCCACGGACTACTTGGCCACCAGAATGGGCATGTTAAAGTTGTAGGGCCTACATGAACACCGACCCCGTCAGTGTCAATAGGAAGTGCCTCTACCCACAGCAACCGTAGGAATGCAATCCACTGCTGTTAACATGTCTGCTATGCCGTGAACGTGGATCCAATTAGAAATATCAGCATATGTGATGCATATTTAATCGAAGTAATTTCATATGAATTCCAATAATGAATCCTATTTAGTCATATTTATACCCGAATCTCTTATTGCTATCCATCCCACTCTCAGGCCAATGCAAGTTTTCTTCCAATCCCGTTCTAGGCTAGTTCTCCTCCAATTTGTATACAACTTAATAATCCAGGTATCGTTTTTCGAAGATTTTATTATAGCATGTACCCCTCTCGTAAGTTCCCGATCGCTACAATAATGATTATGGTCTCGTGGTAGATGAAACATACATTTTGCTTACATGACTAACATACAAAAATAGATTATTTTTTTGAAAAATAAATAACATTTGCAATGTATTCCCATCTACGACCCATGTACTATCGTGACAGAAAAAAAATTAAGTTTGCCGTACTTCATGCGTACGATTACGGTATAAGTTCCACCTTTTCAGGCGACCAGTGACTACAACTCCTGGTTTCCCAGTACGTATACGGAACTAGCCAGAAGGTGTTGAGGTTTTATTGGTATTCTTACCACGTTGCTTTCAATTGCGGTCCCGCCCTCGACAGCCTAGAACAGTTAGCTGCAATGATTTTCCTAAAAGTCGTAACTTTTTATGACTGTCGGTTCTGGTTTGACGCAAGAGGCAATGAATGCTTAAAGACTGTGTAAATTCGCGAGTAGAAAATTACAAAATAGGGATACTAGTTGTTTGTTCCTACACATGCGCAGTCTTCATCTGTACGCGCGCAATGCATGCCGGTATATCACATCTATAATGTCTGGCTGTCACCGTTAATTGTTGAAAACTGGAGAATGCTGCTAGTATCGCTTTTGTAGATTACGTGTATTTTTTTCTGGGATATCGACATGAGCAAATGTTGTGATAAAGAACATTTGCATTGATTAAATAATACGTGCATAAAACTGCTATTAATTGTTTGTTCTTAGTGTTTGAAAATACGGAAATTGATATAAGACACTGGTTGATTATTTGTCTGAATACAGATTAAATAATTACTTTTTACAACCTGCAAACCTGCAAACTCCCTGCTGTGGTGGTGATCATTCTTCACACAGGATCACCCACGTGGTCACTACTTGCTACACACAATGCAAACCCTATTTATAATGCTTAAATCGAATTGAGTTTAAATTGATTAAAATTGTTTTTATGTTCAGAGGAAGAACTTAATTATGTTTAGCCACAAATAAACCTCGCAGTCTGTTTTTTCGTACATTACATTGAAATAACATGCCACGGACACTGTCGGTGTAAACTGGATTTTTTTTTTAATACACTTCGAATCCCCGGCCTGTTTATTAGATATGCGAAATATGTAATTAACCCAAATTATACGATATACGCTACTTCTATTTCAGATTCCGTAAGAAGGGAGAGAAGATCCTACACAGCAAATACATTGTGATATTAGTTATCATACTGACTATCACTGACTGTGCTCTCGTCATTGGAGAACTAATCCTCGATCTATATAGTGTTAAAAGTAAGTATATATTTTTCTTTTAATTTCTTATGACAGCAGAGTGTGTATATTAGCACGGATTCGTTAAATATATCACAGTTTTGGTAATTGAAGACTAGCAGTGTCTTGTTGGTATACACCAAAAGAGCGCATGAGTGGATTAAGTTATATTTTTAGACGTATCCGGTTTAAAGATGCTGGTGAAAACCTACACGGTGACATGTACGTGGCTGTTGTTCTATTTGCATAACTTCCGTTGTATCCCGACCTATCACGTGTGCCGACCATGCTGAATAACTTTATTCATCTCTGAATCGAACAGAAATTTAAGCACACGATCCGTATTAAGATGTTATCTGGAGTTTAGTCAACCCAAGGCCTAGTACTCGTGTTTGGCTATCACCGGAACTTAGTAAATTCTTGGAAATTCTTGGAAACTCTAAGAATAAACGAGACCCACATACAGCCACAATACTAAGAAGCTTAAAAAGTATCGTGCGTGTTTTACAGGATACAGCCAAACCAATCCGGCTTCGTGGACACATCAAATTACTCAATGCTAAACTGTGCTATATTTATAGGAATACAACTCCCACAATATTCGCATAACGGCGGCTATTTACAATGGAGTAATACTACTTTATGCATTCAATCTCAGCCCTGCCAGTCTTTTCATGCCAGTTGAACGACTCGCCACAATATGGTTATTGATTTCTTACAACTCTCGTAAGTAGTATCCCGAGCTAATATCAAGTCGGCACGAAATCTGGTTACGTGTTAACGGGCAGACTTAACCCTGGGTCAAAACAGATCATGTTGACACGCCGTCTGTGCGATGCAACGACCTCGGCCTTCTCGTTGTCTTCGTATCACGTCTGACGTCACTTCCGATGTCCAGAGCAATGAGGGAGAAGGTGCTTTCGTCTGACACTAGTAATGTGGCACGACTGACGAGAGTCATAGCTAACCACCAGAACGTCAGACAATCTGGTTGTATGGGAATACAGTGTGAAAAACGTGTGGTGTCACATTAGGCAAGTGGCTTAGTTCCAACATGCCTCTGTTCACCCAGCAGAGAATTGGTAGACGGTAGGATGACATGGTCTTGTGAAAGGTAACGCTGTAGCGCTGGAAATGGCAGCTTGGGTTGTATACTCCCCAGTGAGTTTAGAAGGAACACTGAGTGCACAATAATCCATTGACCGGGGATAATAATATGGCGCGCTGAACCTTAGGGGGTTGATTTGACGCATTATAAGTAACCATTATTAGTATTATTATTATTATTATATTTTTGTATTTATTTTTTTATATTTAATTTGTTTATTATTGTAAACCTCTTCGCGTTTTCAGAACGAGAACAGTTATCACACCTTCTCAACACCGTATAGATATGGCATCGTATGGCCAGCTGTTACATTTCAATATACAGTGATGTAGGGCCCAAACGAGTACCAAAGAATCGAGTTCAAACTTAGGACTCAAGGACCCGCAAGGGAGATAACTCCATGTATTAACATACCCCTGAGTATGCACAATTTACTTTAGTACGCCAACGTTAGTACATTCCATACAAACATGGCAAATGCTGGAAGTGGGTAATGTAATTAGCCATTGTATTTAAGTTGAAAATGAACGATCCACAGGTGGTACCTAGGCTATTCGAGTCCAAGTCGTGCTCGCGATCACAATACATTCTACACCACTTCCGAGAGTGTTATAGTCTCGTAGTGGTGCCTGGGCAATGTAACGCCAATTGAAAAGGTTTAATAACAACGCTTAATGATGCTTAGTGACAAGGTGTTTAATGATACAGTTTGATGGCAAGGTTTAATGACAAGGTATAACGACAATGTATAATGGCGTCATAGCAGACCAAATACGTCACCGCGTTGAATTATTGGAATTTGAGTTCATGTTTCGATAGGCCGCATCCTGTGTTAAGACGCTAATTATTGCCAGAGGACAATCCAATGACAAAACAAGTGGCAATTTCATTCTACCAATGTCATAAATATACTCTTGTCTCTACCGTTATGAACAGCATAAATTAGCCCGTGGCTGTTGAGCGTTCCTATATCAAGAGAATCACGATCATTCCTGCTATAAATCACACAGGCTCAACTTATGTTACAATATGTTATAAGCATTTATACCGTTGTATTGACGAGATGCGTGGACTGTCGCCATTACGGACATTAACGAACATAGTGTAAGCATGCGCCATTACGATATTAACAAATATAACATGCGAGCTGGACCCCCAAAAGGATTGTTATTAAAGAACAGGGACCCGTTCCACAGAACGATCGTAGCGCTACGAGAGTCGAAACTGTGTTAATGTATGGGAGTAGTTACGACTTCGGAGGGCTACGATCGTTCTGTGGAACCGGAGCCTGGCCCCGAGGTTACTGAACTATTCGAATACGATTTCATACTCAAGGTCAACTTTTATATGGGAATGTGTGAACACAACCTTGGGTTAAGCATGACATCGTACTAAAACAAAGTGTCGTAATCTCGAGGCCAGGTAGTGGAGGTCGGCGTCAATACGGACATTAGTCGCGAACGTCACGGACATTAGTCTCGAACATTACCGAACATTACCGAATGTTACGAATAGTACCGAACATCAAGAACATTTTCAAAACTCGATTGTATACTAATTGGAAATTTTCAATATAACATGCATTCGGAAGGGGAACTACTTGCATAAAATATATATATATGTGCTTTATTATTGATGTTCTATTGTATATCGAGTGTGTGTGCGTGTGTGCGTGTGTGTGTGTGTTTGTGTGTGTGTGTTTGTGTGTGTGTTTGTGTGTGTGTGTTTGTGTGTATGTGCGTGTGTGTTTTTGTGTTTGTGTGTGTGTGTTTGTATGTGTTTGTGTGTGTGTGTTTGTGTGTGTGTGTTTGTGTATGTGTGTTTGTGTGTGTGTTTGTGTTTGTGTGTGTGTGTGTGTGTTTATGTGTGTGTGTTTGTGTGTGTGTGTTTGTGTGTGTGTTTGTGTGTGTTTGTGTGTGTGTTTGTGTTTGTATGTGTGTGTTTGTGTGTTTGTGTGTGTTTTTGTGTGTGTGTGTTTGTGTGTGTGTGTTTGTGTGTGTGTGTTTGTGTGTGTGTGTGTGTGTGTGTTCTTGTGGTTTAGTGATACTGGTTCTGTTTGCAGTCCTATATGTCCGCTGGTTGGATTTCTGTTTATGACTTGTGGGTGTGTGTGTGTGTGTGTGTTGTGTGTGTGTGTGTGTGTTTGTGTGTGTGTGTGTGTGTTTGTGTGTGTGTTTGTGTGTGTGTGTGTTTGTGTGTGTGTGTGTGTGTTTGTGTGTGTGCTTGTGTGTGTGTGTACATGTAGTTAGTACGCACAGCTCTCACACATTCATTGGTTCTGTTTCAGAGACACTGAGGACCAACACTGACAGAACTAACCGATTTATGAACGATATCCGTAAGAAGTACCCGGATGAGTTTAACCAAGGATATATTGATGTCGATGACGTGTATTCTAGGATCGTAGCTGCTACAATAATGTGGAGTTTAGGAGACAATGCCACAGTCGCCGACTACGTCGCTAGGCTGGGGAATAGCACTGTTCTGATTGGCTCCCAAGCCCGACCTATTGAGGGCGTCAGAGAAAGACGGGAAGCGCCGGGTGCATACTTTACGCCGGAAACGTACGGAAGTTTTAACATGACCAATGGTAGTGCAATCAGTGATCACGTGACGTTGGGATTTAATCCCTTGTCTCATCAGAGCAAAGCGCAAGAAATCGGTCATAAACTCCACTATGCCAGTTTGTGTGTTCTATCTATTCTTCTTGTGGAGGTAGGTACCCCCTTTTACAGTGTATAATGGATTACTTTCAAATCTCATTATTGTATACTTTCATATTATTTTGATATCAGTGTTTACTCCGAAGGAACCTATATACTGCTCTTATACTGTCTGGGTCCATGTTGGGTCCCGTTCCATAGAAAGCTCGTAGCAGTACAACAGTCGTAAAGCATAGAAGAGAGTCGTAACTATATACACGTTAGCATGGATTGGTCTGTGGAACGGGGTGCCTGGGCTATTAGTTTCCAGCTGCACAACGCGTGCGCAGATCAACTTCCGGTTCCATTTTCTAGGACATCGCTACCTCAGCGGTGCCGCCATCCAAGCATGACATACACCTTTTTGACAGTTGACGTAATCTTCTCCGTCATTGTTACCCACCGTTATTTGGTGACAATGTCGGATTGAAGGGTTGTATGAAAACAAGCAATAGTCAACGAACACGACAGGGGTGAAATAAGACCATGATGCCTCCGATATAACAAGCAATCACCGTAATAACGTAATAACGTAATAATGTAATACCCTAACAACGTAATAACGTAATAATGCACATATGGGCCCGCGGCACTTGTTGTCATCTATCAGACTAAGTCAGATAAAGTTCGTTGGGATCCGGTTTCATAAGCTGCATTGATTTTACCCAATGCCATGACATTTTTGGTTAATACATATGTTTAAAACTACATCGTTCGTAGAGTAGCCTTAGCCAACGAGAATGTAGAGGACCGAACATAGATGCATCTAAGTGGCTGTGTACGTCCATGTATTTCATTAATGTGAGGTGACATGTGGACGCCAGCAACTGTGGGAATCGCCATTAGTCCAGATGACGTCATGATCTTGGTGTACGTCATCAGTACTTCGTTGTACGTCACAGGAACACGTCGTTGTACGTCACAGGAACACGGTGTGGAGTTAGCTTCCAGCTTGGTATAAACATATAGTACGTGGAATATTAAAGTAAGTGGATCCTCACCAGACGGGGATGATTGCGCTAAAACTGAGTCTGTCGAGGGATTCACGCATTACCAACAATAGTGAAAGACTCTTCACTGCGCACGCGCGAGATGAAGTATTTAAGATGGAGATTAGTAAGCGATTCATTGTCAACAACTATGTAATATATGCAGTGGCTGGAACTGGTTCTCTAAATTGAACATACAGCGGTACATCGAAGATCTAACATGAGTCGTCATATAACACTGAATTTATTAAACGAGTTGGCAAAACTGATATTATGCGAGGCTCTGCCGAGTTAAATGCATTCAGTAATATATGAACACGAATGTGAGATTCTATTTATCACTTAATTGTAGAAACTATTGAAATATCGATTTTCAGTCACAAACACTATATATAGGCAAACGTCTTGGGAACTGGGTTAAAGCACACAGACAAATTATAGTTCCATAGAAAAGTATAAATAGTAATAAATGTGTTTGCATATTTAATTTAAGAAATCTTTTAACTATATATTCGACAAATTAAACGACAAGAATAAGCTCTAAAAGAGGTCCAAAAAGACTTTGATATCGCGTATGAATACAATTATAATAATATATTGTGTTATTGCACTAGTGAACATATTTATATTTATAGCATGGCTTTATTGCACTCCAAACCTCTATGTGATATGTACATATATAGTATCTACCGACAATTGCAAGTCTTCTTCAGATCCATAATGAATAAGACATCCTAGTTCTGTGATATAACTGTTTATCACACGCTGTGGATGTATATTGTGACAATATGTTGTTTAGACTTATGAACAGTATTTAGTAATAGCTGACACACTTTCTCGTTATCCAATTGGGTTTTTTGGTGGAGCTACTTACGCCGTAGTGCTATTCTAGAACTACTTTTGATCTTCAGTCGACCCTCAATCACTTGGCACGACACATACTTCGATGACATTTCCTGAATACACTTTCAGACTCAAGTTATAGATGTTTCGTGATGATATATGTTTGGTTCTTGTTGACGCTTTGGTACAATCTGTTAGCGAGATTAGAGAGGGGGTAGGGCCCAGAATAGGGAGAGAGGAGGTGGGAGAGGGGAGAGAGAGAAAGAAAGAGAGATAGAGAGAGAGATGGGAATATATGTCCAATTAATCCTATTCTAGATAATAATAATAATAATCATAATAAAGTCCATTTTTATAGCGCATTAAATTCATACACAATGTGTATATTCAAAGCGCGTCTAGGCAGAGAGAGAGAGAGAGAGAGAGAGAGAGAGGGGGGGGGGAGGGAGGGAGAGAAAGAGATAGAGAAGATAGAGAATGAGAGAAGAGAGATATATAGAAAGAGAGAGAAAGTGAGAGAGAGGGGGGAAGAGAGAGATAGAAAGAGAGAGAGAATAGAGAGAGGTGAAAGAAAGAGAGAGATTGGGAGAGAAAGAGAGATGGGAAGGTGTATGTCAACATCACAACTTATGTAGGTCAATGTTAACGCTACATGTCTTTAATTCGTCTGATGCTGTCAGACTTTCACTACAAGAGATATACATCAAACGTCAGCCACGATCAGACGGCTGTGTCTCTCCCCGTCCTCATGAACTACGTGCCCGGATGTTCAGCGTTGTTAAACATCATCAGACGAAAGCTGCTACGTCCTTTGAAGAAATCTACTCCTTTATGTATGGTTTAGAAATAATTTGCCCCATTACCGTCAGACGTATTAGATAAAACATGCACGTTATAATAGTGGCGTAAATCAGCTCGTGACGAGATGGCAGCCTACCTTTCTTAATGGACAAAGTAATGTAAAGCCTTTGCTCCTAACAAAGGGTTAAGGAATCAGATCACTCAACGTTCAACGTGCTGTGCATTACGCTGACACGAAGAATGGCTGGACACAATATGTACAAGGATTTGAACTTAGTGCATATTCCACTTTGAAAAAACTAGCTTTTCTCAAGATAAATAGGTGCAGTCTTGATTTGTAGTAGTATTTTAACGCCACCGAGTTATATGTTTAAAATACAAGCCTTGTCGTGTCATATCCTGCGTTGACGCTATCTAAAACCAGACAGCATTGTCTTGATACGAATACAGCTTGATGAAAATGTCCATTATATAAATAGGCAGTGGCGAATCTGCCAAAGATTGCCTGGAGTATTGCTATGCCATGTAAAGTAATTTAATGACGAATTATGCAGACGAGACCCTTAATATTATTATATCCTTAGTGCCACGTGTGTATATTGATATATTTCGTGAAACATTTGATAAGCTATTTTCGATAAAACATTTTACTTCAACTTAATGTAATATAGTAAGAATTACTGTACAGATCCATGAAGCATACGCACATTACACAATATTGTATGAACCTTAATTCTGGCATAGAAGCTGTACCTTTCACAGGGGCGGGTGATAGCGCAATGGTAGAGCGTTGGACTTCGGAGCCAAAGACCTCGGGTTCACAATTCCAATTAAAAAGGACAAAAACAAAACTACATTGGCCTAGCTGCCTGTGCGTTAGGCGACCAATCCTAGCTGCCTGTACGTTAGGCCACCAATCCTAGTCGTGCCCGTCGCGTGTGACAGTTTTAAATGAAACGCCATTCAATGAGAACTGCCATGACCTAGACTAGATTTCGAGAGTTCGGTTTCGTGACAGCGCCTAATAATTCCACCCAAGCATCAAAAAGATATGAGAAGAGATATCGTGCGCCCTTTCTGAGGTTTCCGTAAATGGAATATTGAGCAACTGTTGATGAGCATGCCATGCGAGTTTTGAGTTAATCGAGGACGTCGTTCGATCCCCGTGTAGCGACCATTATATATCGATCGTATCGATTTAACTCAGGACAAAACGGTAAAGTGTAACCGAACTCACCGGAGACTTGTACATTTCTTAAATAACCTGCATGCTCTCAGTTATCTGTAGGATCTATGTGTAGAGATGGACATTAGTTCAAATAGTTTCGGATTATGCAATTGCAAATGGCGCCATGCATGTCTTGGTCAATAAATGTACTCGGGTGACCCAAGCAGAAAAATGACAACCGCTGTTTATCTTTAAAACGTGGTTAAGCTAACTGCCGTGGCGGCAGGCTGTACTGTGCCTCTAATATACTCCCGAACTAGCTATTTTGTAGCAGCCGTTAAATTCGATCTCCTGATCTCCTTATTGTGCCGTAGAGTGTTGTGCCGTGTTGCATTTCCTTTTGTAGACTTCGTGGTATGGATGAGGTGGGTCATGGCGGAAGGTACAACACAGTGGGTGTGGTGTGGTGTGGTGTAGTTTGGCGGGTGATGATTGTAGTGGTGATGTGTTCATTCAACTGGTTGTGATTATTCTTCATTGTGGTTTAGTGATACTGGTTCTGTTTGCAGTCCTATATGTCCGCTGCATTGGTTGGATTTCTGTTTATGACGTGTGTAGCGACTATTTAATTACAAGGACTGTATTATTGTATGGTCTAAGCGTCAGGATTGGCTTAATTTTGTCTGTGACGTCAGTGATGGCCTTGCCCTTCTATTTTTAAAGAGGATCATTATTATTATCATAATACTAGGTTTGTCATCTGTGACCTGTAAACTAGGTTTGTCATCAATGACCTTTATAGTATGTTTGTCATCGGTGACCTGTACTAGGTTTGTCATCAGTGACCTGTATACTAGGCTTGTCATCAGTAACCTGTATACTAGGTTTGTCATCAATGACCTTTATACTAGGTTTGTCATCAGTGCCCTGTACTAGGTTTGTCATCAGTGACCTGTATACTAGGTTTGTCATCAGTGACCTGTATACTAGGTTTGTCATCAGTGACCTGCATACTAGGTTTGTCATCAATGACCTGTATACTAGGTTTGTCATCAGTGACCTGTATACTAGGTTTGTCATCAGTGACCTGTATACCTTCATATTAAATCTGCGTGTCTACTTTCTGTCATGGCTTAGCTATTAATGCGAGCTGCTTTCCCCATCAGATATTCGTCGAATTCTCCAGCCTTTTTTCTCTCTCAAATTCCACGCCTTAGAATATTTAGTTATGCTTTCTATTTATGTTGTGTTAAGAAGTGTCCTAAGTGCAGTCGGGTTACTGTAAACGTTATCCTAGGGAAATATCAACGCAGAATAACAATTATGGTGGGTATCAAAAGTACGTGTGCTCTACACCTGAGTGGTAAGATGTGTCTGGGTTAGGGAAATAATCTTAACTATTGCCCTACAATTATTAGTAATGTACAACGCATTCTGATTCGTCGTATGTCTCTTTTCTCATGCTGTTCCAAGGCGCTACGATTATGATAAAGCATCCTTTGACTGTCATGGACCTCTATGATAGTATTACAATTAGTCCGGAGGAATGGTACTTCCCGGGTGTGATCCGGATACATCCGGGCCACTGGCCTATATAAGCACCGGTCTTCGGAATATAACCTGGGTTGGCTGGGATCATCACACAGAAGGGAGCATGTGTGTGACGACGTAATACATTGTACACTCCATAAAGAGTACACGTATAACCAGAGTGTATTTGTTTGTACTTTCTTTTTATCCTACTAGAGAAAGTACAACAATATAATTAACAAATATAATGTGTAATAGCAAAGGGTCCTTCGGCTGGGAACACTACGACACTATTAGTTGAACACTACGACACTATGTGTTGATTTTTATGTTAATCTCAGATGCCTACATACATTTTGCTGTATATTTAACTTTAAAAAATAGTATTATTACATATGTATATGAAAATGCAGTATATTGGTTTCCTTCTCCTGATGTTAATGTTGACAAAGTAGTAGTACCACAGAACGAAAGTAGACAAGAGTCGTAACTCGCTACAGGACGTAGTCGATACTACGATCGCTTTGTGGAACAAGACCCCGTGTTATGCCTTAACAGTATTTTCTTTTAATTCTCAAGAATTTCCCGAATCCTTTCAATATCGAACTAGTCAATAGCCTCTTCTGGTGAGGTAATCGTCCAGCTTCTATCCGGGTCACATTGCATCCCACACCTTCACATCCGTCTACCATTGTGTGGACTTCCTCATGAGCGAGCAATATTCTGGCTTAACTTGACATTTTACGTGATATTTAAGATAACGTTTCAATGCTATCACGATGACACTATTAGCGAACTTTCCCAGAGGATGGTGTGACTTAAAATCTGTAATTATGGCATCTAGATCCATATGATATTGATATATTACTCAAACATACTATTTAGATAACCAGCCGTCATCATTACCATCAATACTATTGTATTAGTCTAGTCCGCAGGGACAAATTGGGTCTTGTTAAAGCTATATGGCGACCGAGTTTAGAAGAATATCATTGGCTTCGTTAACCTGTATAACCAAAGTGACGTATTCCATTGACCTAGGATGTCCTACATGTAAGTCACATTGATAGTTAACCTCTATTAACCTAAGTACTTTTTTTAAATTGGGGTATAGACTCGCTTTCAAGATAATTTCACTTTTATCACGGCTTGTCAATTTTAGGCAGGAGGAAACCCGCAACATCCGTAGCGGTGAATGTTGCAGTAAACCTGCGAGCACTGACAGACCAAGGTAACTTTCGCGAATATTGATACGGGGCATCTAATTAACCTAAGTAGGATTTATTTTTAATCTAGTTGTACGAAATATCTGAAGTAACAGATGCTCTACGCACCCACAAACATGCAGTTTACCTAACGTTTACACAAGTATCCGACAATTTAGCTATCCATTAAAAGTGTTAGAAATTGAGAAAATAACAAGGGGGTCCTTCTCCATAGGCCCAATGTTAATGGTGGTCAAATCTGTAATTGGCAGGGGGTCCCATATATACCTTTAACATTGCAGATTGTTTAATAGGCACTTAAGTAGAACATGCATGTAATACACGACACTACACTTAAGTAGAACATGCATGTAATACATGACACTACACTTTAGTAGAACATGCATGCAATGCACGACACTACACTTAAGTAGAACATGCATGTAATGCACGACACTACACTTAAGTAGAACATGCATGCACTACATGACACTACACTTAAGTAGAACATGCATGTAATACACGACACTACACTTAAGTAGAACATGCATGTAATACACGACACTACACTTAAGTAGAACATGCATGTAATACATGACACTACACTATTGTTAGTAACGTAATCACTGAGTATTGAACCTACAATTATTGCATTTCACTGTACTATCCCATCTGTAATAGAGACACTGTATACACATTCCTATACTATTGTTATGTCAACCTCCACGTAAATGTAACTTTATCCATTCCGGGGTTTGAACCCGGAAGCTGTGCGTTGAGGTAAGCATTACATACTAGCGTGATTCTAATTTATGTCATCAGAAAATAGCACTGGTTGTTGTTACTTCAATTCCAATGATGAATAGAACAAAGGATTTCACGATATTGGTGTTTACCGATGTTTTCGTGTTCTAACGTGCATATGTATCTATAGCCCAGTACGTTCTACCATTGCGCTACCAACCGCCCACGCAGTGCCGTACAACAGAGCATCCGGTGTATTCCCTACACACTCTTACCGGACAGACTTTAGTTCACATTTGGAGCATCGTGCAGCGGTCTGAATATGCCTCTGACATTGACAGGAAGTTGATGAAGTAAAGTAGCTCTATTCCGCTATGGCGTATTTCAAAATAAGGTCAATTTCAAGAAGCGTGCTTGAGACTTTCCCTTACTGTAATATTTTTGAAAGCACATAAATGAAAAGAAAATGTATTTTGCACTTTTAACTTCAATTTAGTCCAAAACGATTGTCCGTGTCTATTTAGGTGTGTCTTTAAGACAGACCTTCAATTCCAGACCAATGCCATAAATATTAAATGTGAATTCAGTGCACTAAGCTACTTCATGAGCACTTGAAAATGTCAAACCTTGATTGGGTCTCTAGATTTACGTTCATTGCAACTATATTTATCTCGGCAAGTTTATATAACACGTCTTGTTCCTCCGGCACTTTAGAGGCAATCGGTCGAAATATACAGTCTGTATAGCGTGTACCTTCATGGCACATTCAAAGGTAATGGCGCAAATGCCATTCCTTAAATGGAAATGCGATAACGGAAGATTGAAATATTTCAACGACAGATAATTAATAACTCATTTATTTATGAACGATAATTGTTCGGCATATAACCAAAACGCGCAGGTGAGCACGTAATCTGGATATTTGTACTATATGCCTATTAATGTGAATATAGATAGATATAATGCACCATTCTCCCGGCATGTATTCGAAGACCAGAATTCGTCTTTCATATGGAAACAGTGGGTAATACGCTGAGTTCTACTACATTACGTATATCTTGCTTGACTGTGTGGACTTTGCAACTCAGCGTGCCGGTTTTTACTCTTCGCCCAACCTAAACATTTATTCACCCAAGTTCCTGGGCATCTCATCGTCTGGTTTTTAAAAGAGATTGGTCTGTATCATAAGTTTTAATCTTTCACTTTTGCATACTTATTAATTCTATTGCATTCACACTATGTATTCCATTTCATCAATATTTAGCATATCATTCTTTATTCTCAATCATGTATTTCATGCTGCAATTCATTTTTGACTCATTTATTTCATAATTAATCATTACTCGTCGCGTATGGGTGAAAGATTCCCGCTGTGACTTAAAACAATAATTCACTCATTCACTCACGCTACATTAAGTTTCCTAGCACTTGTCCAGTTCGCGTCGAATTTTTAAGAACATTTTATTCGGGTTACATAGGATAAATTCGTTGAATGTGGTTCTTACGTGTGCACTACAAACACGCACGAGTCGAACTACGACATCGTATTATATTACGAACTACGTGCATTACTACACTGATATACGAACGCAAACATATCGTAAATTATGAATACACGTGAGGCAGAGCAAACAACTAACACGTGTGTGGTAAACTACGACATACAGTTTAACTTCTACCACATTTGTTTGTTTTATTCATAAGTATTTTCGGCGCGCGCAATGTATCTACATGCACTGTGCACACTCCCGGAGATAACACACGCCCTCTACCGTTAGAATGTTTAATTAAAATGCACCAAGTCCACTTTGCGTGGTAATAGCCGTTATAGCATCTGCATTCATTTTGCAGCTTAAGAGTGTACGGTAATTAAGAACATATTAACACGCAAGGTGTTTATCGAGTTGTTCGTCCTTCCGAAATGTACATTTCGTAGCTAGCCCTATTTCAGATTTTCTGCTTTGGAACTTTACGTATAATTTTCTGCATTCTGGACGCTAAGTATAACGGAAACTATGCAGAAGTTTATTGACATTCTTCCACCTGAGATTTCCGTTGGTTTATATTGACTGGAGATTTGCACAGTTTGCATGAACACATTTTAATGAATGTATATTAATTCTAAATTTTGAAAGAAAGAACTGACTATAGTTTTTACTTGTTAAATTAGTATCTGATTTAAGTTTATTCACATATGCACATTGGGTAATATGTGTGCTTGACAATTTTGAATGTTATTTGCATACGTTGGTTGCAATTTGCAACGTTGTTGGTCCTTTGGATGTATGTTCTGACAGACAACGATTATTTGTCAAAATACCCCTGTGAAAAATAATAAACACATTATTCTTTAACCGTCGTTGTTCGTGGCATGTTATACCAGTTTACGACACTGATGCAAAACAAGCATAACACGTAATGTGGTGTTTTCTAGGGTAATACATCTTCAAGTCTATACACCGTGGAATATTTCACAATAAACAAAACAACAACTAAAAAATATGTACGCACGATGTCGATTATTCATATACAATAGACTTCTATTTCTAACTAATAACTGTACAACTACTCGACACTAACATGTAATTATTTACACTGACAAACACAGGAAAACAAGTTATTATTTTGTTGTTATTAGGAATATACTATCTACACACTACTTCCTGTTGGAATTCTGATCACTTGGCCTTCTACCTCCTGTAGTACAGATGCATTCGCAAACAGGAATACAATCGAAACTGAACGTAATCCCATGTGTGAGCATTGCATTATGTCGCTATCGGTTTCCTGAATGCGGAAAGAGCAATACATCATGTTTTTTCCTCCAAACTACTCTAACAACATGAGATACAGAGTTCTGCTTAAATCACAACACCATTGAATGAAACGTGTACAGTAGACAATAGTATTGGTCGTCTACAGTAGACAATAGTATCGGTCGTGTACAGTAGACAATAGTAAGGGTCGTCTACAGTAGACAATAGTATCACAGTAGGCAATAGTATCGATCGTGTACAGTAGACAATAGTATCGGTCGTGTACAGTAGACAATAGTATCGGTCGTGTACAGTAGACAATAGTATCGGTCGTGTACAGTAAACAATAGTATCGGTCGTGTACAGTAGACAATAGTATCGGTCGTGTACAGTGGACACTAGTATCGGTCGTGTACAGTAGACAATAGTATCGGTCGTGTACAGTAGACCATAGTATCGGTCGTGTACAGAAAACAATAGTATCGGTCGTGTACAGTAGACCATAGTATCGGTCGTGTACAGTAGACAATAGTATCGGTCGTGTACAGTGGACAATAGTATCGGTCGTGTGCGATGCTGTCAGGTTTTGGTTTTGAAGTACCTAAGGAACAAACGCTTTGACAAGTGCTAGATAGAATCGAAAATGTTTTCGTGATTCCATATCGCTTGGAAAATGGACTGATGTCAACTTCAGGTATTCATGTGTTTCTTTTTGTCATAAAAAGGCTGATGACTGTTCTATAGTCAGCTTGTCCCTCGAGTGTGCAGCCTGTCCTTCGATAGCCGTAAAACGAGTTAAACGAGATAGATTATATATGATATTAAGTTATGGGCTTAATTGATATTACTAGACAGCAAGTTCGTGTGTAGCGTATTCGCGTCGTACGGTACGCATTGATACTTGTAAATTCCCCCATCCCTTCACCATAGGATGTTCAGAATGGCTCAACAAAAACGTCTAAAAAATCTAAAGTGATAATGTCTAAGAGGCTGGTTACAAAGGTATTCAAAGTCACGGTCAATTTCAAACATACTCATGTAAATATATACTTGATTGGTTACGTATTTATGATGTCGTACTTTGATCTTGATTGACGTCACATTACCATGCAGAAGTACATAAGAGTTTCGTTGTGTGACGACACGCTCAGACTGGTCACTTGACTTGTCTTATGTATACAATATGCGCAGATAGGAAATAGAACCAGTCAACGTTAAAGGGAACACTCCGAGCCTGAATGTCTTTAATGTCGTTCCGGTAATAAGTGCCAACTTGTCCGACTTGACAGAAAAGCTACAATGAGTGATATGGTATTCGCTGCTGCGGCATTCCTTCTCTGGAACAGTCTTCCCGTAGGTCTCAGATCCATACCTACTAAATCCTCCTTCAAATCTGAACTTAAAACACATCTGTATCGTCAAGCCTTTTAAAGCTCCTAGTCTTTTCTACATGTATATATCTGTATTGTCAGTGCCACTGAGCACCTTCGAATGGATATTATGCGCTATATAAGTACATTATTATTATTATTATTATTATTATTATTATTAATATTATTAATATTATTATTAACTGTTGTGTTTGTATTTCAATTTTTAGCTGAGCCTTGGCTAGTGGAAGATGTGCGAGTACACACAGCTCTGCCTCCTCGGGTGGAGGGTCAGCTGAGATGCTTCTGTCGGCTGTCCATCAACCAGATCATATGGGTGACGCCCATCACACCCGATCTGTCTCTGGTCAGAGTGAAATGGTGGGGAGAACCAGGAGAAGGATCGGTTTTCAAGTAAGAAATTATGTATTTACATAGTATTTTTATTGTATTTTAGGCCATTGGTATTTGATTCCATGGTTATGGGTGAAATATTCCCGCTGCGACGTAAAGCACTAATTCATTCATTCATTCCATGGTTTACAGATATTCCAGCTTGAAAAATACACATAATTATTTTAATTATATTCCAGCAACAGTATTCTAGATTTTAGAAAATTATTATAATAAATGCTGAAGGAACATGGTATAAACCCTCATTGAACCTGAACAAAGACCGGCAGGCAATAGTTTTGAAGCCAGTTTGATTGCTTACTGGGAAATATGTAAATTAAAAGTATAAATAATAACAATTACTGCTATTGCCAAATCTGAACACTTCATATGCACTGGTGTTTATAACAATAATTATTGACAATTATATTTATTTTCTGTCAACCGACCATTCATGATCTCCAATTATTATTATTTTTATATTGGACCAAACTGACTGGCCAACACATCAAATTATATTTATGTATTTTTTCAACAGCCTGAACTAAAACTATCAACATGTCTTTAACAGAATCAGTCTAAATGGAAATTAGATAAATTTGAACGTTTACAACTTCATGCAGCTAGAATTGTAACTGGTCTTCCGACCTATACACCTAAAACACATTTATATTTTGAAATGGGTTGGGAGATTTTAAAAGAAAGGAGAAGGAAACGAAAGCTGAGTCCATTTTATTAGATATATATAATGGATTAGCACCTTCATATTTATCGGGCAAACTCCCAGCTAATGTCAACACTAAATCTAATTATCATCTGAGAAATGCTGGAAATGTGATTGTACCATTTACTCGTACAGCTTGAGCTTAAGTTTCATTCATCCCTTCAATCAGTAGACTAGGGAATGAGCTATCAAATTAAATTAGACAACGCAACACTGTATCAAGTGTAAAATCTAGTATAAGAAATCAATATATAATTGCACCTGACTATTATTCCTATGGGGCAAGGAAATACTGTACATTTCTCACTAAACTTAGATATTCCGCCAGTCCATTGAATAACAATTTATTTATAATTGGAATATCTGATATTGCTTCATGTCTATGTGGTAATCCCTGTGAAAACGCTGTCCATTATTTACTTGAATGTCCGACATACAGCACATATGAAGACATGCTAGAAATTATTTTAAAAATTACTATGCAACATAATGTACATATCAATGTTAACCTGGTTATTAAATGTTTGTTCGGACTTAAATGTATCTGAAAATGAAACTATTTGAGAGTTAGTACAGTTGTACATTAAACAAACACAATGATTTGCTTAAAATGTTTATGTAAATATTTACGATTATAGAATATAACATGTGTCTTTCATTCTTAATCTTTCTTTCTTCTTGAATCCTATCCATTTCATCTTGAATAAACTAAACCAAAATTATCACTGAAAATCAGTAAACCAAGTAACTATGGCCTTGTTTTACTAGTCTTATTTTCTTTTAGTACTTTTTTATTAATTCTAGTGCTTTTTATGAATTTTTATTATTTTAATTTTGTTTTTGTTTTAATGATTTTTATTCTATTTATTTTAACATTAGGAGAAATGGATTGGGCTACCAGACAAGAGTCTAGTTCTATCTCTATCTGATGATGTGAATATAATTTCCATGAAATATGTAATTAATCTTAATGTTAGAACAAAATGGATTATAAACAAATATTAAAGTAAGAAAGTAACACTTACATCCCAAAATGTATGTTTGAGCATTTTCTCTTCAGGCCTCTGAATGTGAAGAAAGGCGACAAAGGAGCCTCACAGACCACGGCGCGGTACCCTGTGCGGTCCGGGCCTCGTCAGTTTGCGGCATACCTGAACGACATGGGTGCACTGTCCCTGGATGTCGTGATTGGACAGGAACCTGTCCCTATCGGCATTGCTCAACTTCCTCAGATCGGTCTGCTGTCAATCAACAGGCCTATCAATGGGTAGGTGTAAATTCCCAGGGAGTTGAGAAGGAAGCTGAATGCACACTGATGCACTGACCAGGCAACAAAGTTACAAAACCTTTTTGAGTACATTTTCCTGTTCAACTCAGGTTTTGCTTTCGTATCCCAATGCGTAATTTGAGTTGAGCATGAAACTGTACTCAGAAAATTTCGTAATCTCAGGGCCAGGTATGCATTAGAGGATGGATCTGGTGCATTATTAATATTATATTATTATATTATTAATATCCCATTTGTGGTGTAATTAATGCTTGAATTGAACTCCATGGAATTGCAATTTGAAGTCATAGTTTGTAATGGTATACATGTATGAAATTGATTATTCATTTTTTTATGTTTTATTTGCTTTGTTATGTGAGAAGAATTCGCCTCTTATATTCACAGCATGAATTTGAAGATCATGTACTTCTCAATGTTTTTCTGTGTTTGCTGCAGGTTCTTTCCTGTGTTTTCACCGACTGACGAGAAACTTGCAGAACTTCAGGTGTCAGTTGTGCTGGAGCCACTAATGGGTGAGACATTTAACTTGTATATCCCTACTTGTCTGGCTTCTGTTTTGTATTTTTTTATATGTTTTATTTGAATTTGGATTTAGAGTCGCTTTCAAGATTCTTTCACTTATATCATGACTTGTCACTTTAGGGCAGGAGGACACCCACAACAACCGTAGCACTGAATGTTGCAGTAAACCTGCGAGCACCGGCTGGTACTGACAAGACCATGACTTCTGTAAAATGGGTGACATTCCCATGTTTAGAATATGTATTTCTGAATATGGAATGTGGAACATAAAAATCACAAGTTATATTCCCAATGTTTTTACGTCTGTTTGTTTATATGTTATTTTTGTTATTATTATTATTTTTTTAAAATTGTTTTATTGCTATATTAATCAAAAATTATTTTTACTGACGATAATACAAATTATTTTACAGCATCCTATGATAGTATGGGTTCCATCCCCACATCAGACATCAGTATAGAGACCCACGGAACTCAAGAGTCGACCTTCCCTCATCGCTTCCAACCACAGCCTCATGGTGGACAACCCATCAAGCCACGGGAGGACCCATTTATCTCCCCTGCTTCCAACCAGGTGGCTGTCAAGTCTTACAATCAAACCAGCTATTCAATTAATATGTTACGTTTTAGGAGACTGTAATCTTCTTTTCAATCAAAGCAGCTATTAAATTTGAATTAATATATTGTCATTTTTAGATTGTAGTATTTTTTGGTCGACAAGTTTTTCCATTAAAGCAGTTTTTGAATTTAAATTAACAGTGATTAATATGTTATGTATTCAGAGATAGTAATCTTCTTTAGTCTTTGAACTCATGCATTTATCCAGCAATTGAAATTGATTTCATATCTTCTGTTGAGACTAACCTGTTTAATCGTTACGTATGGTGAAAGATTCCCGCTATGACATATAATTCAAACAACAATTCGCTCACTCACTCACACTTTTCCTTCCCCAATCTATCATTTTAGAATTGCTTTTACATTAACTTCAATTGGAATTTCATCTGAACGATTCCCACTGTGACATTAAGCAACAAAACGTTCATTCCATTGACATGATATTTTTGCAGACTTCTGACAAGAAGCGGAAGGAGAATGGAACGTCTCTGCCGTACGCCGACGAGGTTAAACAACGGCTGTACTACGACGTTCCTGCTGCTCGTCGGACACAGCCAGTGAGAGACAACAACATGGTCTCCATCACTTCAGATGGATACGTGGTCACCACCGGCGATGGTCTCGCCCAGCCAGCCAATCACAAGTCTCCTTCGCCCGTCCTATCCAGATACTCCCCGGCTATTGGTCAAGTTGCTCAAGGTATATGTCTGACTAGGGTATGTCGTCGCAAATGGGTGAAAGATTCCTGCAGCAATGTTAAACTCCGTAATCTCTCACTAGGGTATCTTTAAGTGTGTGATATTTTCTTTATTGCTGTGACTGTCGTATGCGTAAAACCTTTCCTATTGTATAAATCTGAATAACTGCTATCGGCTAGCAGGGCTCTACATTAACTTGTTGAGGCACTTGCCCCTGTGTCCTGTCCGACATGAAACTACTTGCCCTGTAGGTAAAGCGCTTGTTGATTTTACTTATCCGCTTGTGGATAGTACCTGTCCCGGGCAGGCGAACAATCCTTCCTGTCAAACCCTGGCTAATTATATCATTTAACAAGTATGCTTCGCTTGCATAGATATGAACTACTTTGCAGCAGCAGCAGGAGAGTCTTCCACTGGCCCGACCGGAGATCTCCTGTCAGTGTTGTTGAAGAAGGGGAAGGATCTGAGAGACGCTATGGCTGTGTCCTCAGTAGATCAGAGGGAACACTTGAGTGTCGTACCTCTGTCAGACAGCCACGGACTGAGACAAGAGTCCATAGCCAGGTGAGCTATAATACAGGATCATGTCAGTCAGTTAAGTTGAACATGGCGACAATGATAAGGAACCATGTAATCTGTATGGAAATAGCTAGAGATTAATGAATATGAGAAAGAATTTGTCAAGATCACACAGTATTGGCAGGTATTTTAATCATTGGGTTGTCATTACAATATCTCCCGGTCTCGTCTGGCCAGGAGCAGCTCCAGTGGCAGTCTACTGAGGGAAATACTCAGAGCTGAGAATGGCACAACTGGAGTTGCCATGGATACAGACAACGCCATTACCAAAGAACTCGGCGCCAACGCTGTTGACATGTTTGTGGGGTCTCCTATGAATCAAAATGATTTTAAGGTAGTGTTTTAATCCATTGATCAAAATGTTTATTGTGAACAGGAAAGTTAAGAAATACTTTAAGTTGCATTGTTAATAAAAAATACAAATAAATTTTCCTGAAGTATTTTTCATTCTTAGAATGAAGCTGGGTATAATTAAGGTATTTCCATCGCCTTTAAACTTTTAGATTTGTTGTAATGTAGTTTTGTTTAGTGCAACAGACTACAAAACTAAAGGCTTCAGGCTCAAATGTTATGAATGGATGGGTACAATGCCTGTACCCATACTGGGTAGTATCGTATCACAGTTGTTGCGGGTTCTCATCCCACCATCTGCATTTCAACTTGACTTTCCAGATGTACCAGATGCTGACCAGGGGCAGTCCAGGCACCAGTGTGTCCAGCGACCCCCCTGACCTTAGTGACCCTGGTGACCCCATGCAAGAGGACTCCATCCTACAGGATCTCTTCTACAGACATTCTGTGAGTGTCTTTACTTACTGTAATGTTGAGCCATTATCTCTTCGATCTCTCACAGGAAGCAAATTTGTGCTTTGTGTTATTATGTTTTATATTACCGTATATCGTGGGGTATAAGCCCAGGGGGCTCACTTCATGTACTAATGGATAATAAGGTACTGGGCTTATACCACAAGAAGATCCCAACTTATTGCCATAATATTTCCTGATCGAAAACAGGAGCACTCGATATACGGCCACCGTATTGAATGTTATCAATCTGTCGTAGATTAAGATAGGAACTAATACACACAATAAAATAATAAATATCTTTATTTTATTATTAATATTCTTTATAAATATGACAACAACCTGAATCGGCTGCTCAGATCTTCTTCGGAAGCGTCAGGGTTGTTTGAAATTCCACATCGAAGAAACCCCCTGATAATAATGGAATCGTCTATGCACGCCCATGATTTACCGACCAGGTTCACGAGTTCTTGGCGAGTTGGTGTCTTAAAATTCCCTGGGTCAGCGCATTGTTAATTAAATCTTCAATCAATCTTGTGTGTTGGGGAAACATGATACCAATATAGTCAACTGATACTTTGAAGTTTTTTTTAACAGTACCAATAATCAGATTGTTAGTTTGAGACATCCCCCTGAAACTATTCAGCATTGGCACATCGACTGTTCCATTACTACTTCCTGATTCCGACTAACTAAACAGTTTTAGGGGGATACATTTGCAGAATATGTAGTGGGCTTATACCCACATGGGCTTATACCCCACGAAATATGGTAATAAATTATGAAGATGGGGATTTTTATGGTATTATCGGGTTCAGAAGACATCAGCTCCACACATCACACCACACCCATTTTGCCTGTATACGTTTGTTCTTGTTAGTCCATGCACATTAGTGTGTAAAAGTGCAGTGATAGAATTAGAGAATAACCCACAAGATACAGTGATGACAGGAAATATGTCCCAAGTGAAATTAATGTTCACAGTTCCGAGCTTCAGTGAGGAACTTTGAACATTAATTTCACGAGGGACATATTTTCCGTAATCACTCGTATCAAGTGGGTTCTTCTAATTATTCAATATAATCATTTTAATGTAATCAACCATTGAAAACTGCCGACGAACAGCTCGCAGTCTCGCGAACTCGAAGTCGAAAACGTGTACATTTCACCTAAGCACGAGAAGCACAAAAAGACGTAATCAACACTGTTGATTATGGAATCGATATTACACAGTAGATATCCACCACGTATATTGAATAATATCAAACATCTGTCACTTCTGGTTACCTGGTGTCGATATCCACAGAAGTTACATTTCCAACACAGCCATGATGTTGTGTGCACTGTAACAGTAGGTAAGTTTACAAGGATTGTCCATGCATGTAGATCATATGTAAATGTTGTCTTGTCTACAGGAGAGCGATGGCAGTGTTATCAGTGCTGTGAATTCTGACGACGGAGACAGATCCTTAATGAATTCTACTTTAGTGTCCGTGGAGGATCCGTCCAACGTCGTGAGTATTAACTTTCATTTAATCATCTTTCACCCACTGCAATGTATCAATATTTTCATTCTGTATTCAAACTGTGAACCATCCTCCCCTGTTTTTCAGCGGCCGCCTTCACGAAGATCGTCAGTGTCGAGTCTCAGTCTACAGTTCCCTAAGGAGGAAGGAAAGAAGAAGAAGAAGACAAAGCGATCAAGATCAAAAGAACGAAAGAAGATTCAGACGAAGGAAAGAGTGAAGAGCAGCAAGATAACATTGTCCAGGTCAAGGTCGTCATCAAGGTCAAGGTCAAAGACACGGACAAGGCCAAGGTTGAAGAGGAAGACAAGTAGTTGCAGTGAGATGAGTGACAGCGAGGTGCCCAGTACGCCCAGGTCTGAATTATCTCGTGTGTCATTTGACATGACACCGTCAGATGTCGATGAACCTGTACAAGGTAAATTTGAAAGAAGGAAAATAAATGAAGAAATATAGAAAATATTTAAATTTAAAAAGAATATGAACTTGGCGGTCGTATGGCTATCTAAACACCATTAATAGGTAAGTGGTTAGTAATTATTTAAGATCATATGACATACCTCTATGTTTCTAATGCTCGAGGATTGGTGTTGTAATTTGCAGACATTCCCAAAAGCAAGAAGATTGATGGTCTGAGCGTGGAGAGGCTAACATTACTGGGGCGTGTACACGTTGCTCGTGTGTGCATTGACTCGTTCACGCTGCACACAGCACAGGACACATCTATGTCCTCTGTGAGGTCCAGCAAGACTGTCGGCAGGAAGGGAAAGCCTCCAAGACCTACAAGCAAGTCAAAAAAGCCCTGGTGAGAACCGTGACATTCTGGAGACATCCTCCAAAAATTGTGATCTTGATATTCATTATCTCTCCTGTGTGTGTGTCCTGTCCTGGGTTTCCTGTGTGTGTGTCCTGGCCTGTGTTTCCTGTGTGTGTGCACCGGCCTGGGTTTCCTGTGTGTGTCCTGGCCTGGGTTTCCTGTGTGTGTGTACTGGCCTGGGTTTCCTGTGTGTGTGTCCTGGCCTAGGTTTCCTGTGTGTCTGTACTGGCCTGGGTTTCCTGTGTGTGTGTACTGGCCTAGGTTTCCGGTGTGTGTGTACTGGCCTAGGTTTCATGAAAGGATTGAGCAGTGGTTCAGGCCTCGGGACATATGCCATGCTTTTCTATAGCAGGAAATAAGTAGACCTCTATTTTCACCATGACTACCAGTACAACCCTTTCTTCGTGAAACGCAGGTCTGGTAATGAAATGAGTATCAAAATTGTCCAAAATTATTGGCATCGATTTACAAAATGTCAGAGGATCCTTGGACCATATTATTTCACAATTACAGCTCCCCAAAACATGATCACTGTGTTCTGAGACGATAGTCGCCTCATCTTTCAGACACATGTTAACAGAATTCCATCAAACAGTTCATTCACAGACATGCTGTCTGTTTCAGCACCTACTTCATCGAATACCAGTTCCCTGTGGTGGCCACTTCCAGAGATAAATACTCCCCCAACACCATGGCAACCGAGGTCATGCGGGTCGCTTCCAAGAACATCAAGAACAGCGGTAGGTGTCCAGGTCAATTTTAGAAATGTAGTCCTCACAAATGGGTGAAAGATTCTCGCAGCAATGTTAAACTCCATAATCACGCACTCACTCACTCAGAAATGCAGAATTAGTGTAATCTGTAGGAATTGTTGTGTGCAATGGTCATTCTAGTAAATATGTTGTTGAGGCCCATTCCCATTTATCAAATAAATAAATCTACAGCGAATCCGGGCAATCTGATTGGTTCATGTGACCCATAAAATGACTGGTACTGATAAAGGAAGGCAGCATGTTTTAATGCAAACTATGATGCAACGTCCACTATGATGCAAATGATGACATGTTTATGACATGAATGATGTCATTGCTAACTGATGTAACTGCTCCAGCAAGCTCACATCAATAAAATTATTATATTTTTCGCCAATTTGTTGAGTATTCTAATAATAATGATTGACAGCAATGTGCTAAATGTTAATTGAGTTGTAAGTACATTTACAGTGAATCCAAGCAAACAGATCCAAAAATATTGTATTAATGCATAAATGAACAAAACGGTTGTTTGACCACTCCCTCTGAATAAAAAATTGACTGGTCGCAACACATTACCAAAGGTTTGTTGCAAATATTAATGCTCATGTGTAAAAAGACTACAATTGATGCGTCTCGTTAGACTTGTTTGTTGAGTACTGACATTTCACTCTGTCTTTATTTCCTTTTTGACTTGTTTCCAGTGGTAGCGTTCAAACATCGATCAGTCTTCCCGATCTTCTTTGATGGGAACTCGGTGGAGAAGTGGTGGAAGTCTGCCCTCGTCTTCAAAGTGTTCTCCAGAGAAGCTGGACAGAAGATTGTGAGTACAACCCACAGTAATGCATCCACAGTAATCCATACTGAATTTACCTTAAGAATCCATAGCGGATTACATTGGGAATCCATAGCTAATCACCCTGAGAAGCTTCTGTAGCTTAGGTTGTATACTCCCCAGGGAGTTTAGAAGGGATTGGGGGGCACACGGATCCATTGACCAGCACTATGAGCTTTCAATCGTTTATTTGGCGCAATATTATTATTATTATTATTATTATTATTATTAGCTAATTACCTTGAGAAGCTTCTGTAGATGTTTCTGTCCACTGAGAAGTGACATCCGTGCGTGTTCCTGGAGGCTGACCTGCTGACATTTGGTTTCAGCCCGTCTCTGTTGGATCGTGTGGGGTGTCGCTCAAGTCCATCCTCAAGTCTGACAGCCTGTGTCTTGACAAGCAGCTGGAAGTGAGAGAAGCCGACAAGAACACCTCTCACAACTGTTCCATCAGATCCAGTCTGTGTGGAGTCTTTGGTCACCTCAAGGTAAGAACATTTAACCTTTTTCCTGCTGGAGTCACCTGGAGATGCCTTATAGAGCAGTGCTTATGACTGATTCATCAACAATATAACAAAATGTGTTTTACTCGCTCGAGTTCTTAGTTTCAACAGTTTTCAAATATCGGACAATTCTTAATAAATTTCTTTGTCAGGTGGCTATTGAACTGGCATCAGATAACCGTGAGTTTGCCACAGCGCTGGCAAAGACGAAGCTGGCTGAAATGACTGGCAAAGCGAACATTGTGCCGATAGTCAGTGATCCAGCCCCAGCCCCTGTGCCTCCCAGCGTTGTGTCCGTCCGTAGCAGCCAGAACTCCCTGCCCCCACCCCCCTTCGTGGTGCAAGTCAGACATCCAGGTCAGTGGGCAGCAATCAAATCATCAGCAATCAAATCATTGTATTTCCTCATCTTTATATGATACAATAAACCGCAAAAAAAATGTACAAGCATATCTGATCTAGTAACAAATGATGTTCATGGGATGTATTTTCTGATTATTTATTTTTTGGCTTTCAGAATTTCCTGGTCCTCTATTGTCATCACAGGAGAGCCAATCAGTGCCTTTTTTACAAGCTCAGTCAGCCAATCAGGTTATAGATGCCAATGTTAACAGCATGGCCAGTATTTCTCAGGTAGCGTCACAGGACTACATACAGAATATGCAGTCCAGCCAGCAGCCCTCCGTCCAGGTCAATGGCCCAAGTGGCCCAGAGGTACACAGACTTCTCAATACCCTCCTCACTAATGTAGCCTCTCGCTCCAGTTAGATTATTGTATTTTGCCAGATGTTTGGTTGTTACAGGTTCTTCTCCCCTCCCACCATAAGCTAACGAGATTTGCCTCTGTTTCCAGCCCCTCACCCTCCACATGTTGCTGATGGTCCCTGAAGGAAGAAATCTCAATATTAGTGGGGTGCCTCCCTTACACCTGGTCAACAAGAGACCGATGCTTCTACAAAACCAACCTACACCCCTGATGGGTAAGTTGACTAACCCTTTCAGTTGTTCTTCTACACCAGCATACCTCCCTTCCAGGTAATTAGACTAACCTTCTCTAAGTTTTGGGCGGGTGGTAGCGCAGTGGTAGAATAGTTGGACTTCGGAGAAGGTTCCAGGTTCAAATCCGGCCCCGGGGGCCCGGCATCAATGTTCGCGAAAGTTACCTTTCTGACGCGATATTGATATGATGCGATGTCGATAGAGTGGCAATGCAGTTATCATCCTTGGTCTTGTCAGTACCAACCGGTGCTTGCAGTTTTACTGCAACATTCAGCGCTACGGATGTTGCGGCTTTCCTCCTTCCCTAAAACAGACAAGTCGTGATATAAGTGAAAGAATCTTGAAAGCCCAATACAAAAAAAATATATATATACTTATATAATAACAATCACTTAGCTAATAATATTCTCAAGTAGCGTAATGATAAAAGTGTTTCACCAAATGACCTTGTAGCTGGTCCCTCAAACATTCCTGTAATACAAACATGTGTGGCTACTCGTGTTATGAACAATGGACCCTGGGCAATACTGACAACTTTGCCAGTTTTCATCTGCGTGTTATGGATGAATACAAATTAAAAAGTCAACCAATCAGAGACCTCAAGTTTAAGTACTTTCAATTGTCTACATAACGACGTGAGAGAAAATTACTGCCCACACATTAAATGACATGGATTTGGTTAGGTAAATGTAGAACATACGACATCGTCACATGGGGTGTTTGCTACTAGAACACGATTAAAAATAATAGCACCGTATGCTAGTGAATTAGTTTACCGTCGTTATTATTAGTAGTAGGCCTAGTATTTCTTAGTTGTCCTCGTCGTCTGTTCAAGCTGGTGTTACTCATTTCAAGATTATCTATCTCATAGTTGCAGCAAACGTGCGAACAAATCATGATAACTGAACTGCGAGTGCTAACACTGCATCCGGACAGGATTTTTCGTCGATCAAAGCCTACGACTGTGAATGGGCCACGCACTAAGATAACACATCTGTGCGTGTGTGTAAACCAGGATGTACTATGCAGACAATACACCAGACCTTTATTTTCCTACAACTTGTATCATTTGGGAAACGCCCTTGAAGATATAGAGTACATCCTTCTTAAGCTAAATAAAAACGTGTTTTCGGTGATTTAGTTTGCAGTCTGCGTTGACTGTTTAGAGCATGCGCAGTCACCAGTGCGGTTACGCGGTCACTACACAAGCATACGTATATATGTAGTACTACTCGAGGCGTTCAGTGAGCAATACGTATGCATATGTATGCCTATATTTCAATACGGGTTTGCACCGCGTAGTGTTTTGTATGAAAACCCAAAGCATGAAGCGAATGGACTGGACGCATGGGCAATCCGATTTCCTGCTATTTCCCTACTAACCCGTTCAGCGAACTACTAGAAGTAGAGAAAAGTATTGTATTGCAGTGAATTGTATGTATTGTCGACTGAACGCAGCCCAGCTCTTCGTGTTTATTGAAACACGAAACATGTTTCTTCTTTAGCTAAATAAATTTATTTTCCGTGTACGTTGGGCTTTACATAAACAATCATTAATGTGAAGTTTATAAAGGCTTATATATGTGTACCGTATATACTAGGATATTATATCGAATTAAAATACAAGACAAGACATATAGCTCTTTTCATGACAACGTGCATGTATGTATTTCAGAATGGCTTCGACCCTTGACAATTTCATTCTCTTCTTTGTGAGGATAACTTTGTTGTCACGCATGTTTTGGCGAATATCTTATTAAGTTGTTTGTCTTGTTCTCTGGCGTAAAGTTTGTATGTATGTATGTACTAGATAACATGTAAAAATAAGTGTTCCTCTCCCGCTGTTGTTAACAATGAACTATATCAACGGTTAGACTATCCATAGTCTCAGAGAGTGAAAATAAATAGTTTAAATAGAAATTATATTGATTGGTATTATATTTATATGAAAGGAGCCGCTGAAATTATTTACTTGTTATCTAGACTTGCTTATCTGATCTCGGGTGATATTTTGAGTAGGAGTATTTGGGTGAGAACAAAGTGTGACACAGACTAACTATTCTGTCTCTGGCGAAATTCCACTATACTGAGAGGAAGGAACTATTTTTAGCATCGGCGCTGGTGCTATAGCGTCCTCGGTAAAGAAAAAGGGGAAAAGGCCTATTACAATAAAAATAAATTAAAGAGTATATATATAGAGGATAGTTCATGTGTCTAGTGAAAATATCTCATAGAAACATGAATTATCATATTTATTACATACTATTATTATATAATTGTCAACAAAGCTTTGAATAGAACATTCATGAGCTGGTAACATGTTTGAATAGAACATTCATGAGCTGGTAACATGACGTGTCACAATAGATCATCGAACGTTTTGAAATAAAATGGCGACCGTAACGACGAGCTAGCCTTCAATAGTTTTAACGATAAATAGAAGTCAAAACGGAATATATTCCATTAATCAAAAACACAAACAACTGGTACAACTCTGAAACATCGTAAATGTTTAACATAGTGTATAAAATTGATCAAATAATTGTACAATGAACTGACGAAAGTGGCAGTCGGCATCGTGGTTCACAGCGGGTTCCGTAGTA
>JAUTBT010070799.1:0-13717 GCA_032361225.1 Lepetodrilus schrolli
CTTATATTTAAAGGAGGGGGGGGGGGGGAGAATACCCGGTAAAAGATTGACCTGCATGTTCAGTATGCCAACATCTATTGTCTAAAGAAAAAGTTTGCACACTGACCATTGGCCACTGACACAGGAAGATGTGTTTAAGGCATGATATGTCTATGATAGTATGTGTCATTTACAGCATGGTGTTGTTTGCAGAGATAAGGCGATGGCACGTGATCGGGCTGAGCGAGATAAGCAGGAAATAGAGAAAAAGTGCAACAGGGAGGCTGCTCTGAAACGAGAGATGGAGAAACTGCGAGAGCTGGTACGGTTTAACTTTACAGGAATAGATAATATGAAGAACTGAGTGAAATGTGGGGATACTGTAATGCCCTGAGAGGGCACGATTACGAAATTGTGAATTATCTGGAAATTTGTCCGATATCTTGTGTTTCCGTCTGATCTGATGTTGTGTCCGTTTCTGAATTATTATTTTTTGCCGTCTCCTTTTGATCCTTGTTTTTGTCCGATTGCTCATGTTTCTATCCGATAGCTTGTGTTTCTGTCGGATCTTTTATTTCTGTCTAATATCCTGGTTCTGTCTAATATTTCGTGTCTGTTTAATCTCATGTCTCCATCATCACGTATTGGGGAAAGATCCCCGCTGTGACGTAAAACAATAATTCACTCACTCTGATGTCTCCTGTTTCTGTCTGATTACTTGTGTTTCTGTCTTATCTTTTATTTATGTCCAATGTCACATTTCTATCCGATGTCTCTTATTCCTGTCTCATGTCTCTGTCTAATCTCCAACTGATGTCTGTGCCTGATGCCTCATGTTTCTGACTAACCTATCTTATTTCCGGCTGATGTCTTGTGTCTCCGTCTAATCTCTATTGTCTGCATCTGATATCTCAATGTTCTCATCAGCCATGGTAATTTTCTGCAGAAATGTCCTGATTTATTTGTCCAGGGGTCGATTTATCTGCCCTGGACATCGCTTGGGGCCTGCATCCCGGGCTTGTTTTTGGCTGAAATCACAATTGTTTGTTGCCATGCCTCACTGTATTATCTCTTGGGTCTCCATCAAATATCTAGTGTCTGCATCTGATGTCTCCATCTGATAGTTCATGCTTCCGTCTAATATCTCATGTCTCCATCTGATCTCCTGTGTCTCATGTCTCACGTCTGATGTCTCGTGTTTCCTCTTCAAGGAGAAGAAGCGACAGCAGAAGATGGCTGAACTGGAGGATGAAGAGAGAAAGAAGGATGACCAGGTGAAGGCCCTCATCAAGCACCACAACCAGAACCTAGCCTCCATCGCATCCAACCTGGCCTCTCACGCCAGCAAGTCCAATCTAAATTCAACCTTCACCAGCAGCGCAGATAAAAGCGCGGAATTCACATCGTATGTAATTTAACAAATTTAAATCAATTCTATGCTCAACAAAATAAATAAATTACGGGTCGACCGATTTTTGTGGTTGGCCTTTCTACCAACGTTCAGAGCTTGGCTTTAGGAATCTGGTGCCATTGTTCTTCCAATGCGTCAGCAAGTCTGTAAAGAATATCTGGAGTATGTGGACTTTTAGAAATTCTTCGTTGTTAAAATAATATAGAGCTAAATGTTATGTCCAAAACCACTCCTGGCTGTTACTTCATTTTATTGAGTATAGGTTCACCACTAATGCAGAATGTCAGTGATTTTTTTTGTGGGTGTTTGTTGCAGAAACTAGTGTAATTACCCTAATTTGTAATGATCTGTGTTCATATAATTATGGACAACCAAATTATAGTACAAAATATGGTTGTAAATAAAATGGTAAATAAATGAAGGATTTAAAAAAGTAAATAAATGATTTTTTTTATTGTTTTGAAAATAAATGATTGTGTTCAAATAATTAGAAAAATATGATTTAAAAAAATTGATCATGTCTTTATTTTAGGGGTTTTTAATTTTGTATTTTTAATTTAAGTGTTTGAACTAGGAGAGGGTTTTAATTATTTGTTTTACATCCACTCCGCTAGAAAGTGAATTTTCAGTGTTGGGATATATTCTGTAAAGAATATTTTGTTTGTTGAGTGAGGCAAATATTGATATTGGGTTATTTTTGTTGCAGCAACTACACTAATTTGTTTTATATCCATCTTTCTAGAAGGTTCATTTTTCAGTGTAGGAAATAGTATTCTACATTACATTACTAACCCATTGTTGCAACAGGTATGAAATCACTCCTGCCAAGAAGCGTGTAGAGGGAGACAACTACAATATAGACGATCTCGACTCAGAAGACTCGACTGATGAAGAAGATCAGCCACGGAAGAGGATACCTCCATGGGCACAAGGTGGGCCACACTGTTTGTGTCACTTTAAGCTGGCTGAACAGCCACTGCAGCACTACATATCACTTTGTAGTGAAATGTAGTGGAGACTGAATGCACCCAGGGGTTGTGTTCAGGGCTACATTCAACCGACAATTCATATTATACACTACAATACAATACTATTATTCTATTTTCTGTTATTGTACTGTATTGACCACAATCACTATCTCCAAGAAGTTTAATGTTTTTTACTAACAAGCCTAAACATTTGGGCGCGATTACTAATATTATATTTTTTTTGCATTATTTACTTTCCACAGATAAGAACCTCCGAGCTGCATTGGTGAACCAACACTACCACCCGCCAGAGCTGAACAAAATCTTCGGCGTGATCGACCCCCCGGATCTCAACGTACTGTTCAAGAAACACAAGCCGCGGTTCAACAAGCGGACCAGCTCTGCCATCTGGGACTCGCCTCTTTATAAGCCAAGTGCTCCAGTGTTATGAAGTGTCTCTGTCTCCGGACTTTGAACAGCTTCACATGGACAAAGTGTCACACATAGTGCTTTTAGTTCACATATATTAAAAGCGGGGTTGTATGCAGGGTTGTATGCTATTTACTGTTTCCGGAATCACAGATAGTTGACCTAATTAATGGTCAAGCAAATTTTTCACTAAACTTATACAGTAGTCTTGATTTGTTTATACAAGTGCTTTATTCAACCACCTACATATTCCCAATGTCCTACTGGTTATCACAGTTTTCACAATTTAATTGAATGATTTGACAGGACCAATATACTAGCATATCAGAAACTTTACTATACTGCTTGTTTTACGTGTGTTGTGATATGAGTGAAATAATCTTGAAAGCAGTTTTAAACCTCAATTCAAGAAACACAATATCCTACTGTACAAGCATTTAACAAATGAGTAGTGTACATTATTCTGGTTAAAAAATGTGTGATATTAAGGTTGATTTTTAACTTCTGTATTGCCTAAACAAATCTGCTTTGCATTTTTTATATCTCAAATTTAATCCAAAATGCTCATTGATATCTGTGATTGTATGCCTTTAAGCAACAGAACAGTCTTGTATATAAACATAATACTGTACATAAGTCTTGTATTTAATGTGATTAATACAATTTTAGTGATCTGTAACTATTTGGTAGATTGCCCTGTCCACTGCAAACACCATTCATGTTACACACTGAACAGTCGAAACTAACTTGTCATCATGACATGAAAAATATCATTAAAGTGTCATGTTTTGTAATTGCTCCTGTAAATATGTTGATAATGCAATGATAATAAGAATGTGGAGGGTGGGGCAATTATTGTGCGACTTTAACTGTTAGTTGTTAGTTTGTTGCTGATATAGAATGTTTGCAAAAATTCATGCTTGCGCGCATCAATGCCCCTAAAAAAACGGTGAAATAGCTCGTTTTTCCTGTCGATGTAGTTCACCTCCACTAGAACAACATAAGTTACTCCCCTTTGTAAATATTAACAAACTGGGGGAAAGTGTCAATTTCTTGATAATACATAATTTTCCAGAAAGTTCCATCACTGTTCATGTTGTAATAATACCACCACTTTTGTGTGTTTTCTACAACATAAATATCCTGGTCGAGTCCCTGTAAAAGTATTGTTTTAGATTCAATTCCTCCTCCATTTTCTATTCTTACTGTCTCTTCCATCTTTCATTGTACAGAGGTCATAGTACACATAACCATGAGAATCGGCCTTGAAGACATGATGTAGGCTGTTTATGTAGATACACGTAGCTGTTAGGTTTGTATTCTTGACGTGTCATCTTTGTTTCAGTTGACATTATAAATTACAGTTCTGAATATTCAATAGAATTGCATCATGTTGTATTTAGTTTTGTATGTATAGATCATTCTCTGCATTCTATCATCTACATCAATTTGAATAAATTTTATTGGCATATCTTTCATGCTGATTTTCATTATAAAACACTATGACGTAAATCAATAATTCACTCGCTCACTCTTACTAGTGTCACGATTGTGGTGAATTTCTAACATTTGTTGCATAAAAATGCTTATTATTGTTTGTAATTGCCATATTAACAAACAAAACAAAAAACAATGAAAATGATATATACATAGTTTTGCCAAAAAAATAATGATAACGACTATTTATATGTATTAAAACTTAAGTCTGCCTGTTTTGAAGTTCTGTTGTTTATTATGTATACACTACATGTACTAAGTTACTAAGTAGTAATATATAGAGAATCTCACCTAAGTGTCTTAGAATATCAAATATATCAACACAAGTCGTGAAAGTAATTAAATCCTAGGCTTTGCCGAGGATTTACTAACTTTCATCGCTAGCAACTGTGCAAAATGCTCACAAAATATGGTCTACAGATATTCATGTGGTTTATGTTCATTGGAATAATTTTTTATTAAAGCCTATAGTTCCATTTTCAAATCTGGCTGTATTGAATTTCATTAATCATAACCTTGATTAGCAAGTATCTAATCTCTGATTGGGTGTCGCTGGTAGTCTTGTCACTGGAAATGACCTTGACAAGACTTGCTGTCACTATTGGATTGTCAGTGATGACACATTCAGCCCAGAGTGAGGAAGGTCGTGGGTTCGATCCCCTGTTAAGTCGTACCAAAAGATGGTACTTGTTGTTCCCCTGCTTGGCACTCGGCATTAAAGGGGTAAAGCAAGGACTGGTCGACTTGGCATCGGTATACAGTGTCTGAGTGGAGGATCTATGTTCCATCTTCCGCATGATATTCCAGTGAGCTAGCACTATGAAAACTGGTGGAAATCTGACTACAAGCAGTACATATACATGGCTTTATTGCTTTAAAACCCCAAAACAACCAACATGTATATCGTTTATTCCACAAGAGTAGGAGACGGGTAACATTCAGCAATACAGATGTTGCAGGTTTCCTCGTACCCTAAATTGACAAACTGTGATACAAATGAAATAATCGCCTTTAAACCCAAATTCAAAATAAACTACCATGAGAGCAAGATTTGAAGAGTATATGAAATCTTCAAAGGATGGCAGTGATGGGCACTCATAGATTTTGACAGTTTAACATGGTATGTGATCTATTGGATTTCCCCCACTGTAGTTCAGTAATATTGCAACAATTTGCATAATTTGCTATAGGAATCCTCAGTTGTTGTCCCGAGGCCTTGTATCTGTACCAGACTGCCTCTGTGACATGGTCAGAGTTGGTAGGTCCGTGGTTCAATACACAGACCCAGTATGTCAGACTTCAGTAAAAACTTCATTGACAGTGTACATGGTCCCCAACAATTAAGGGCCAGTATCCATTTGGTACATATAAATTTACTATAGCAAGAATCTACATGCTACGGGTGTCCAAGAACTTGATGACATCAGATTCATCAAGACAAATTCCGAAATTTAGTAGGAAGCTTTCCTCCTAGAATATCTGCTGGCCCTTAATTTATTTTGTTGAGTATATTATATACCAGTGAGCTAAGGCGACGTTCCTGTGACCTATGCGAAGTGTGACCGAGGTAGTGCAGACCGCACAGGAAAAGTACAGTGACGTCATCACAACTAAGACAACTCTTTGCCGCCATCTTATTTGTGAGAGTCGTTCTTTTCACTCAGTACACCGTACTGGAGTGACGTCGCCTGTCTGTCTGAGAACACTTCGTGCAGCTATTGTTCCAGCAGGGTTAACCCTTTTGGGGAAAGTCAGTAGAGTGTTGGCCTTGCGAACCAGGTACCTCAGGTTCAAATCCAGCATACAAATCTTCATTTATTTATTTATCTAAATACGTCTGTCACACCTTGTTCTCACCCAAATACTCTTATTCAAAATATCACCCTAGAGCAGAGAAGCAAGCATAGATTTACTGGAGATTTACTGGAGTGTAAAGAATTTCAGCAGCTCCTTTCATATAAATATAACACCAATCAAAATAATTTATATTTAAACTATTTACTTTCACCCTCTGAGACTATGGCTAGTCTATTTATCTAAGTATATATATATGGATACCCAGAATAAAAGAAAAAGTACAACAATTATTACCACAAGATATTAATTTATTTCACCATTTTGTTGTTGATGTAACAATGTCTACAATGTCAATTCATACAACTAGGTAAAATGTCCTCCAATATTTTTTACAAATGACCCATCTGAGCCATACTCACACTAACACTAAACAGCCAGACTCTTTAAATCAGCTATGCACTTTGCGATGCTTTCCTTTTCCTGAAGAAAATAAGCATGGAATAAATCAAATGTTTTCATAACATAAAATATAATTTCCTTTTATTCTGAAAATTTCGAAAACATTCGGAGGGACAATTAATTACCGGACTAATGGTAGCAAAAGGAGAAAGAACATGACCATTTTATTTCTTCTCTGGCACCGGTTCCATTACTTGTGCATCCGCTCGTATCATTTCGCGCTCAGTTTTTTTGGTAGTGAGATAGTTTCATTAATATTTAGGCATTGTTCCAAGTAATTTAGATGACCTCACTCTCTTTTTATAGTATTAGTCCCTCGGATCACTTTGGTTAGAGGACCTGTTATTTCTCAAGACAAAGTTGTCGAAGCATTAAAAAATAATTACAGAACATGAAGATTTTGACATTATTGTATTGACTAACCTGCTTGGCTGTGATATTTTTCTTGACATTATCTACAATCCAGTTGACCATATGTTTCTGTTCAAAACTCCTCTTTGTTGTCTGCATTTCCAACTGATAGTCCTACAACAGACAACCACAAGTCTGACAACCATACAACCTTCATCACAACTGACGGAAATATCTGCCCGACCGTCTGAGACTGATTATTTGGGGGCAGGCATGGCAATTTTCTGTGGTTCCACGGAAATCCACCGATTTATTTGTCCAGGGTTCAATTTATTTGCACTGGACGTGGCTTGTGGTCTGATGCCATGCCTATAAATTATTACTCATTTTTTCTTCTTCTAATTTCCCATTCATAAGTGAAAACTTTATATTTCAGGACAGGAATTTTTGAGTGGAGGATCTATGTTCCATCTTCCGCATGATATTCCAGTGAGCTAGCACTATGAAAACTGGTGGAAATCTAGACTACAACCAGTACATATACATGCAAGCCACAATATGAGTGAAAATATCTTGAAAGTGGCTTTAAAACCCCAAATCAACCAACAACCAACATGCATATCGTTTAATCCACAAGAGTAGGAGACGGGTAATGGTAGAACATTATGACTTCAGAGCCAGGAGCCTGGCACCAATGTTCGCGAAAGTTAACTTTCTGACTGAATCACGATAGGATGCACTGTCTGTACCTGGCAGTGCAGCTACCATTGTCAGTACCAACAAGTGCTTGCATGCTTACTGCAACATTCAGCAATACAGATGTTGCAGGTTTCATAAGTGAAAACTTTATATTTCCGGACAGGATTATTTTTTTAGTTAAAAAAGAAAAATTACGTGAAAATTTAGTTTAAAAAAAGAAAACAAACGGAGAAATACAATGTTTTCCTGAACGTACCATTCTCTTCTTGACCTCATCGTACACTGTCTTCAGTCTCTGTCTGTAGATGGCCTCCAGCTGGAGTTCCACATTCTCCTGGAAAAAAACACCAACCAATCACTGCACTGAATCAATTGTGTACAGACTGAAAGCAAATATCACTTTACTCATTCGATACAAATCATGTAATATCTCGTGGTCACGCCAACAACCATTTGTTACACTGCACGGACAAACACGTGTTGACATAAAACATCAGAAAACTTTGTGAAAATGACAACGCATCCCGTTTATGGCATTCAAGGTGTGTGCAGTAATCATTTATCTAACAAAGGTTGGCTCCCTTTGACTGCTGAGTGTAATATTTTTCAAGAATATAAAAAATTTGAGTAACCGGCCTTGGATCGAAATTTTGATACAAAAATGCATATGTACTATTGAAATCAATGATAGTATCACGATGAAAAATGTCGAAATGGCCGGTACATAGTCGATGACGGTGACAAAAAAGTATGGTATCGAAAGAGTTAAAGAGGCAAGATCATCTATTGACACAATATTAATTTTTAAATATATTTTTTAATATTTTTCTACATATTACTATGACGTGGTATCACCAATGAAAAAAAAAATAGGTAATCACTTATTAACTCTAAATAACTTGCTTTGTTCAAATGACTAAATGCAATGCAGACATACTGAGTCTGTTCTACAAGTCCTTGTGGTTTGGAGAATATTTGAGCAATCACCAGAAGATATATATGTGTTAATTAGGAATTAGGAAATAAATATATTTCTAGATTAGGAAAAAATCTGAAAACAATCATGCTTGTCGGGGTAAAGATAGTTTTATCACCCAATACTGTGTTTTTGCAGTAGATATCGCTTTCAAATAACAAGCGATATCTACAGCAGTAGATATTGTTTGATTCAATATTCGTGGTTTATTTGACTGTTCTACCATTGTGATGTCATTGCTGTAGATATCGCTTGACACAATTATTTTATTGTTCTACCATTCTACCATTGCAAATGCACAGCAGCCTAAGCATTGAGTTCACAGTTAATCCCTTATGATGTCATTTTTCTTCATAAAGGAGAAAATTATTCTCCCTTTATTTTCTATTTCTATGAGATACTTACGACAATAAACATTGGTAAAACACTGTTTTGCCCCAAAAAGTCAAATATATTAAACACAGAGAGTGACTACGATCTTGGTAAAACTTTACCAAATGCCTAGCGGTTCGGTAGAGTTACCCTTTAGAGTTACTTGCCCCTGCCCGGTAGGATAATCATTCCATCTGTTATCAATTTCCTTTCGGCTTAGTGGTCACACTATCAAAATCTTTAATCGTTGTAGTGTGACTGGGCTCTGCATTTTGCGCTTATTTTTTTCAACAATTTAATTATCGTAATCATTATTGTGCTCAGTGTGACCGCGTTCTAACTCAGATTATCTGCCATCAATAATTACTACTCAGGCGCTCTGAAATAACTGAGATTGAATCTTAAATGTAGCACGATATTACCTCGCATTACGTTTAACCTGGTATGAATTTCAGGATCTACAGTACACCGAGCCCGGCCTCGTGTGCGACCTTGCCCTTCAACAACAAACAATGTCAGATCCGGCCAACGTTTACGGTACACATGCCCGCTGCTTCCCACCGTTCCTCAGTCCCCGCCGAACAGCGGTCCAACACAACGTACGCGACTTATTTGACGCCAAAGTGTATCTGCAGTGCGTCCAATGATGGGTCTCGACCTCGGAACCTCCGGAATACCTCGCTAGCGGCAACGCTGCCGCCGAGCTTCAGGAACGTGTCCCGGAATCTGGAATGTGAGATGGATGAGTGAGACAACTAGCTGTATACCATCTACAGGCTGATTGACTGGAAGGACCTGTTTTGTGACCTTCTCACTAATCTTGGGGTCATATGGTTATGGTAATACTTGTTAAAAAGATCCCAGTGTCAATTGAGAACTGTTTGTGCTTGACTCATTTGTGAAGAACTAGATGATAACAGCAGAAATGCAGTATTCCTTAATGATAATGACCATTGTTTCTGTCTGAAAAAGTCAATATTTGTAAACTCCAAACAAGTGCATATCTAACCAAAGTGCTAATTCCGACATCTAAATCCATAAAATAATTCAAAGCAAACTTGAAGTTCATTGGCCCAGTACACCTGACACTGAGATTTTGGAGAGAAAAAAATTGAGTACGATTTAATGCTCAACTTGGTACTTTGGGGTCACAAATCCCCATATAAAATTTAATCTCAGGGCCCGACTAACCGTCTCCCAATAACTGCCTGGTCAGTTCCATCTTCTTGAAATGCTGCAAAGACATCGGCCGCTATCATCTGAAAAACACCCAAAAGTTATATTAAAATATCCTAATTACCATGTAGAGCCTAAACAGGGTCAATCTATATAAAAAATATCCTATCTTGTGCTCATGCCTGAAGTAATTACCATGCAGAGCCTAAACAGGGTCAATCAAAGCAACATTTTTAAAGTGAATAACGGAAAGAACAAGATGTTTTTAAAATAAAATATAACTTCCGGGTAAAGCTGATACAACTGTTCAGATATGAGAAGGGGGTTAATGAAGTAGGTCCCACCTCTGACCACTTGTAGCTGTAGTAGGCCGCAGCGTACTGGTCGGAGAAGATGTGGGTGAAGTTGCACGGGTGATAGTCGTCCACGTTGAGGGGCAGCGGCATGTATTCCTCCCATGTGCGGGTCATGGACTCATGCCAGTGTGTCTTACTGAAGTACAAGTCATACATCCTTGTACTTATCCAGATGTTAGCAAGATCTTAATTGGAATATTTGACCTATCAACTGGAACAGGTATGAAAAGAGCCTTTTAGTTTGATAACAAACAAACAAATATACAGCTTTACCATGTTTACAGTGAATGGAAAACATTTACACATTAAATGATAAAATATGTTGAGTTTGACACTACAGTGACACTGTATAATGAGACTACAGTGATCTGTATGACACTACAGTGACACTGAATAATGACACTACAGTGACACTGTATGACACTACAGTGATGCTGTATGACACTACAGTGACACTGAATAATGACACTCGTGACACTGTATGACACTACAGTGACACTGAATAATGACACTAGTGACACTGTATGACACTATTGACACAGAATAATGACTAGTGACACTGTATGACACTACAGTGACACTGAATAATGACACTACATTGACGCTGTATAATGAGACTACAGTGACACTGCATATTGACAAAACACATACCTGATATACATTTCCATGTCGAATGCGCTGAAGTACAACTGCCGCATCATGTCGTATCCACACATGTGTTTCTGAGCTGTAGGCATAAAAAATATAACCAACATCAAGTTCCTGATATGGTAGCAAACTCGATGGCTTTCAATGGAGAGTGCTCACAATGGTTTTCAGCTTGCCTTTCATGAAAATTCATGTGTTCAGTATTCTGTGTACCTTTTTCCATTTTTTTTAAAATTGGGGTTTAGAGCTGCTTTCAACTTATATCATGGCTTGTCAGTTTAGGGCAGGAGGAAACCAGCAACATCTGTAGTGCTGAATGTTGCAGTAAACCTGCAAGCACCGGCTGGGACTGACAGACAAAGGATGATAACTGAATTGCCATGCTACAGTCAGTGCATCCTATCAATATCACGTCAGAAATGTAACATTAACAGTCACATAACAGCAAGACTCACCATAAGAAAAATGAAAAGGAGCATTTTATTACAATGGGCTGCTTTAATACTTTCAAACAGGATTGTACCTTGCACAAGATTCTCCACAGTGTCGGCCGGCAGTTGTTCTCCAGTGTGGTAGTGTCCACTCATGGTACGGACAATGTCCGGCACGGTCAGCCAGCGCTGCATGAAGTTGGCACACACCTGCACCGCATCCCATTCCACATTCCGTTGCCCAGACAACTCGCTGTACGGAACCTCCGTCAACATCTGCTGCAGGCCGTGTCCGAACTGCCACACACACACACATTTGTGTTGAGGCTTCATAGCCACTTTAAATTGAATGAGTTATTGTTTAATGTCACGGCGGGAATCTTTTGTCCATACGTGACGAAGCCAATATCAAGACTATTTGGATAACACTGTATTATGGCTCATCAGTTTAGTGCAGGATGAAACCTGCAACACCTGAAGAGCCAAGTGTTGCCGTAAGCCTGTCATGACCAGCTGCTACTGAGTGAACAATTGTCTAAGCAGGAATCTTTCTCCCATATGTGACAATACTACTGCTACTGATAACCCAATTTTAGGATGATAACTGCACTGCAACACTGAAACACCACATCCAATCACGGCCATGGCCATTTATCCCATGAGAGTTTGGCAAAGATACATCTCGTGTGACAAAAGACAAATCTGGAAATTTTGCAGACAAATAACAAAAGAACTCAGATGTGGCTGTTAAGAAGCAAACCTGGTGAAAAAGAGAAATAACGTCGTTGAAGGTCATCAGGACAGGCTCGTCTTTGGACAACGCAGGTGGCAGGTCCATCACCAGGTAGGAGAAGGCAGACGTTCCAGACACCACGCTCCGCTCTGAATATTCAAGTAGAAACTATGTGTTGGGGGCTTTCAAGATTATCTTAATTAATAATGCTTTTTTCCCCTCTAGACTTAACAACATGATCTTTTCATGCAGACTGAACATGCTATTTCCCTCTAGACTAATAACGGCATGCTGTTTCCCTCAAGACTTAGAGGCATACAATCACAGATATTTATGCTTGTTTTGGACTAGTTCTTAGCTACAAATGCAAAGTGCATTCACTCGACATACATAAAATCATGTTTGTACCTCTAAAAATCTTTACACAGATGTACGGTAGATAAAATTTCACTGCAACCCCATTGATATGGAATTTAGTTTAAATCTCAGTAAAAACTTCCGGTAATGTAACCTGCATATGGTTAGAGCATGCACTAGTGGGTGTATTTAGCGCTTTACAAATATCCATATTATTATTATATGGTCATATTTATTTGTGTCTATAAGTTAATGCAATTAGGGGACATAACTCGAGGTGGTGCCACTCAGTGTAAAGGTGAAACACCTAACATAATGACATGCTATTTCCCTCTAGATTTAACAACCTGCTATTTCCTTCTACACTTAACAACATGCTATTTCCCTCTAGACTAATAGCAACATGCTATTTCCCTCCAGACAAATAACATGCTATTTCCCCCTAGACTTAAGAGCAGGATATTTTCATCCAGACTGAACAACATGCTAATTCCCTCTAGACTTTGGGGCTGGTCGAGCTAACAAAGTAAACACTCACCTCGACCCATCTCCATCCAAGATCCCGCCATTTTCTTCCCTGGTCTGGAGAATGCATCCAGATAGAAGCCAGATATCTGATTACCTAGGGATCCAGAAAAATATTTACAGGGCCCCATTGCTCGGAACAGTTGAAACTACAACTAATTGTAAGTCTTAATGTTAGTCTGGTTGCACGAACCACATTTATTGCTACAATAGTTTACGCTAACCATATTTTCAAGAATTGTATTGATAACAGGTTCTGCGCCAAATTTGGACAAAGTGGTGGTGAGTAAAGTGGTGGTTGGTAAGAGTAAAGTGGTGGTTGGTAAGAGTAAAGTGGTAGTTGGTAAGTCAAGTGGTGGTTGGTAAGAGTAAAGTGGTGGTTGGTAAGAGTCAAGTAGTGGTTGGTAAGAGTAAAGTTGTGGTTGGTAAGAGTAAATTGGTGGTTGTTAGGAGTAAAGTGGTGGCTGTTAGGAGTAAAGTGGTGGTTGGTAAGAGTAAAGTGGTGGTTGGTAAGAGTCAAGTAGTGGTTGGTAAGAGTAAAGTTGTGGTTGGT
>JAUTBT010070810.1:0-13716 GCA_032361225.1 Lepetodrilus schrolli
GCAGTTATCATCCTTGGTCTTGTCAGTACCAGCCGGTGCTCGCAGGTTTACTGCAACATTCAGTGCTACGGTTGTTGCGGGTTTCCTCCTGCCCTAAACTGACACGCCGTGATATAAGTGAAGAATCTTGAAAGTGACTTAAAGCCCCAATTAATTAAATTAAAACTGTATTCCTATAGAACCTAGACTGTTTTACCCATGGCATTATTCCTGGTTCGTCAACACCATCCTTGGATTATAGGTCTTATGGTAGCATGTAGTTCTTTCAGATTCTCCTCTTATAATAATACGCCTTGAAATCTCTGAAATATTGTGGATGATTGTGGATTGTGGATATTGTGGATGATTATTTAAACAGCCAAGTTGCCATCTCACGGCAAGTAGTCTTCTTACAAATGGCTTTCCCTAGCAACCAGTTATCCTGTACCATCGTAACCATGGCTTCCTCTTCCAGATGACTTCCGGATGTTCTGCGGTGACCTAGGTAACGAAGTGACAGACGAACACTTAGCCCGGGCCTTCGCAAAGTACCCCACCTTCCAGAGGGCCAAGGTCGTTCGGGATCGCCGTAGCAACAAGACCAAAGGATATGGTTTCGTCAGCTTCAAGGATCCCAACGACTTCTCCCGTGCAATGCGCGAAATGAATGGTGAGTAACCAGTAGCCATGGTGACTGCTCTTATGAAGTTGTGGGTGTTGATCAGTGTTAGTCTCGATATCTGTGAATTACCTTGACCTTGTCTTTGAATTGGACAGACCACGTGATTACAAAACCTTTTTGAGTACGACTTCATACTCAACTTAAAGTTTGTTTACAAATCTCCATATTCAATTTGAGTTTGAGCATGAAATCGTACTTAAAAAGTTCCGTAATCCCGGGGCCTATTGTGGCAATCAGACCCAACATTGGAAAACAAATTGGCACAAGAATATAATGATGCTTGATAAAATATTTTAAGCATCAATCCTCACCGAAGCGCCCGGTTGGAAAAGCTACCAATCCGAAATAAAAAGACTTGAATTATAACCTTGTTGAAAGATAATTTATTGCGCACACATGTCATACATTCAAAATACAGTTGCCAGATGTGTTCCGGGATCATTAAAACTCCATTTTGTACTGAAATGTTTGAATGCTGCTGATGTATGTCCTTAGCAAGTTGCTTCTTCATCCTACAGGGGGGTGTCATGTGCTTAGTCTTCATCCTACAGGGGATGTCATGTGCTTAGGCTTCATCGTGCAAGGGTGTCATGTGCAAATATGCTGAATATGTGTTGTTTTGTTTTGTTGCGGAGATAGTCACTCGTACAATGTGTTTGTATTGTGATCAGCTGACTGCATTGAGCTGGATTGAGTGTCAGTGTCGCTATGGTAACCATAGTATCCACGGCAACTGTCACGATCAGCTGTTAACAGTATCTGTCCTGATCACCAAATTAACAAATGCATATTTTCACGAATTAACCCACAGTCACCCAAATATTTCTTGATATTTGAGATTTTGGTTGCATTTTCTGACAGAAGGTCTACCTGTAACAGTGAAAAGTTTCATTAATAATCTCAGCTCTCAAGGTTAAAGGTAATTCATGGAATGTCGATGTGTGGATTCTCAGTATAGGGGGACAGTAGTGTCTATCTCTAGAGCAGTTCCCATCACCATGGAAACAGCCGTTGTCAAGGCAGTGTCACCACAGGAAGTAACCGTTGTCAGGGCAACGTGTCCAGGTTACGCCTCGGCCACGATGACGTTGTGTTGTCGCTTCTGTTTGGCCGCTCTCATCTTGGCTCTCCCAAACTGCTGCTGAAATGCCAGGTACTCGTTGGGAAAGTAGTGTTTTATCCATTCGTTATCTGAAAAGTATGACAGGGAATGTTACAGAATTATAACACATGAAATGAATCATCTTGCTACTGAGACGATAATAAACCATGTACATCTCGAAGAGCTGTGGTAAACTCACTTGTTTCATGGTTATTGTTTTGTTCCATTGCCCTACAGGATAGTATACATACCGATAGTAGAGAGCATTGTAGATCTACTTACTGTAGTGGAGAGCACTATTGCTCTACATACTGATAGTGAAGAGCATTGTAGCTGTCCTTACTGATAGTGGGTAGCATTGTAGCTCTATTTACTGTAGTGGAGCTCAGTATTGCTCTACATTCTGATAGTGAAGAGCATTGTAGCTCTACTTACTGGTAGCAGAGAGCATTATGGTTACTTACTGGTAGCAGAGAGCATTCTCGCTCTACTTACTGTATCAGAGAGCATTCTCGCTCTAATTACTGTAGTGGAGAGCATTATTGCTCTACATACTGTAGCAGAGAACATTATAGATCTACTCTCTGGTAGCAGGGATAGCTCTACTTGCTGGCAGTGGAGAGCATTATAGCTCTACTTACTGGTAGGGGAGAGCATTATCACTCTACTTACTGGTAGCGGAGAGCATGTAGGGAAGGAGTATTCGCCTGAGATAAGGATCTGAGTTCCACGATGTGGTACCCCAGCGTTTGCCAATGGCGCCCCACGACCTTCCTGGAAATAGAAATAGATACTCAGTTTAAATTACGATATTCACATAGGGTTCCTGGCTCTTACTCACTAGCAGTGTTGTCTGATATTGTCAAGATTTGTTGCAATGTCTCACAAAAAATGTTAAATTTTATTTATGTAAATAATAAATTATCAGTTATTGATGTCCTTAGACATAGTCTCATCTGTGTCATAGTTTTGTATTTTTTATCTATTCATAAAATATGAAAATATTGAAAACCGATGGGACATGCGGAAAATGTAGCTTGTTGCCCAGTATACTTGTGTAGACAAATCAAATGTACATATTTTCAGGTAAAACATGTTTGAAAAGGAAATATGTCAACAAACCATAATACTCTGAGTTGTAATGGAGGTAAAATTTTGTGTTTACCTGAGGTAAAGAGATAGGGCATACTGAAAGACAGCTTGTTGGTGTTAACTTCATCTTGTTGGCTGTCTGCGTCATGATTGTCGGCCTTGTTGCTGTTTGATTCGTAATCCATGTTGGTGCAGCCTGCACCCCACCCACTGCAGCGGAAAAAACTCTGCCGCGTTTTTCGTGGGAAGGCGACGATCACCTGGATCATACAGCAGGCCACTATCGCCACACACACATGAAGGGTTGCACTCATTCTGAAACAGAGGGGAGATAGGTATTATTATTAATGGAGCTATTTATTACGGCGGGTGGTAGTGCAATGGTTGAACGTTGGACTTTGGAGCCAAAGGTTACGGGTTTAAATCCCATTCCGAGAGTCCTGCATCAATGTTCACAGAAGTTAAATTTCTGACGAGATATTGATAGGATGCGCTGACTGTACTATGGCTTGGACCCGTGATATACGTGAAAGTGGTTGTAAACCCCTTCAAAAAAATTATATAATAATATTGGTGAATTTATCAGTTCTGTGTTCGATTTCTCAATTAAAATTAAAATTAATATCTTTGAAAACTCAGAAAAGTGCATTTTCTAGAAATAATACTCTGTTCCAATTGTTCATGTCAGGAGGGGAAAAAAAGTTTTAAAACATATTTTTAAGCTCTGCTCACTTCTGAGTTTTTGTGGGTTTTTTCTTTTTAGAAATCGACATCTGGGGTGCGTTCAATGGACAATACATACAATACACTACACTACAATACTTTTCGCTACATGTAGTAGTTCGCTGAACGGGTTAGTAGGAAAATAGCAGGAAATCGGTTTGCGCATGCGTCCAGTCCATTCACTTCATGCTTTGGGTTTTCATACAAAACGCTACGCAGTCCAAACCCGTATTGAAATGTATGCATACATATGCATACGTATTGCTCACTAAACGGCTCGCGTATTAATACATAGAATACATATGCATATGTATTCTCCATTGAACACACCCCAGGAACAGCTTACACACGTCTCACGCAAGCAAGATGGCGGCAGAGAGAGCCCTTAAATGTGCAAAGTCACTGTGCCGTCTGCACCACCTCGCTAGCAAGAGCAGATCACACAGGTTCTGGATAGTGTGCAGTTTCGTGCCTTTGACTAAACAGTGTGTCCAGAGTACTCTGAACACTACTGCGGTGAAAGGAAAGGCCCTGAAGACTAGGGTTGTGTGTCTGCATACTTTTTGAACAGTTATCTCCCTTGTTACATGAATTGGCCATGGATCTTGGATTGTATACGTCAACCTGTTACAGGTTACTACAGTACCTGAAAGTGCTCACTCTGGCACTATTGTGACTATAAGATTATTAAATTGAACTAGTTTTCATCTGGTTTCTGATCAATTTTCATATTGTTTCAGTATTGAGGGCAAATTCTGATGTGGTGGAAAACTTCATGACGTTACTTTCCCAGGTAGGGTGAAAGTGTCTATAATAATATTATAGATTATTCATTCCAATAAATGCGTGTAAAACGTACTGCTAATATTCTCTATATCACTCGTATCTTATAGAATAATTTTGAGAGGGGGAGGGGTGTGTGAGAGCGAGAGACAGAGAGAGGGACAGGGAGAGAGAGAGAGAGAGAGAGAGAGAGAGAGAGAGAGAGAGAGATTGGCACCATCTTTAATGCTGCTCTCTCACACAAACAGGTGATGAAGAAGAATCAGCACTTGATGACCAACGATGTCTGTAATCTCTCTGGCTTGTTCCACGCAGGTCAGTACTAGGTCAAGTGTGTCATCACATTCAGCATGTTCAGGGTTACCAAACTGACATCAGAAGCATAAAACATTAATACTCATGTAGAGTGTTCTCATATGAACGTTTTACGTTTATCGTGTCGGCTTTCTTTTGTAGGATTAATCATCATGTATGGGTGAAAGATTCTCTCTGCCACATAATACATAACTCACTTGTCACTCTTTGGTATCTTTGACTGGTCAATTCTATGTTTGTGAGTTTTGCCATCAAGATGTGGTTGATCAGTTTGGCAAGACTTGTGATTATTTGTTGTATTCCATATTGCAGGTATCGTTGGAATGAGCTTGCCGGAACACGGGACAGTGAAACATTCCTGTTCCTTCCTGGTAGGTACCAATCTGAGTACACTCTCATAATCGCATTCCACAACCAATGCAATAGCTAAATTTAGAATTAGGCGAAACACCTTGTCAATATCTATCAATTCTGAAAGAAATTAATGCAATTTGACATTTCTGTTTTCAGGTGGAATTTCTGCGTGTAGGCTATGAAGCAGATGCCATCAAGGTGGTCATAGAAAGTAGTGGTCAACATCTGGTGGATAGAATACTTAGAGTGAGCTCCCTTGTTGTAGAATTGTTAACTCTTAGTTGATGCCTTCTAATGGAGTAAAGGCAGGTGGTAGCACAATGGCAGATTGTCGTCCAAGTCAGTGGTCCAAATTTTGGTAACAAGCCGTGATAAGTGAAATGACCTTAAAATGCTTATGTAAATATTTATAATTATAGAATATGTACATGTGTCTTTCATTCTTAATCTTTCTTTCTTCTCTCCCCATCTTTTCTTTCCCTTCTCTTGGAGCGGTTTTCATTTAAGTTGTAATAACTTGTAACCTATCCATTTCATCTTGAATAAATGTGGCTCTAAACACAAATTCAAACCAAACAAATTAAATAAAAAACAAAAACACTGTTGTATTTACAAATAGATAAGAACTGTGTTACAGCTTACAACTGTGTTATAACTATGTTACAACTTCGATCTGGACATCTACATCTGCTTTCCATACAACCCTACAAACTCTCATATTACGGAAAAAGATCTTTCTAGACCTTTCTACTCATGTTCTCTGGAATTATCTCCCAACACATAAAACTCAGAAACATTAAACAAATCCATATTTTTAATCAGTTTTAGCATTAGACCCTCCCTTGTAGCGCTTTGAGCATTCACCTTGTTGCATGGAGGCTAGCGCTTTAAAAATACACATGACTATTTTTACAACAATGTTAAAACTGTTACAACTTGCTACTGTTATAACTGTGTTACAGCTATTTTATGGCTGTTACAACTGTGTTGCATCTGTTGTGACTGTGTTGTGACTGTGTTATGACTGCTACACCTGTTATTATTGTATTGTGACTGTTACACAACAATTGGGTTATGACTGTGTTACAACTGTGTTACAACTGTGTTACAACTGTGTTGTGATTGTTACAACTGTGTTATGACTGCTACATCTGTGTTATTATTGTATTGTGACTGTTACACAACAGTTGTGTTATGACTGTGTTGTGACTGTGTTACAACTGTGTTATGACTGCTACACCTGTTATTATTGTATTGTGACTGTTACACAACAATTGGGTTATGACTGTTACAACTGTGTTACAACTGTGTTACAACTGTGTTACAACTGTGTTACCACTGTTACAACAGGCAATAGGCGGCGAGTCTCCGCGTGGAGTCATGGAGCACATATCAGACGTGTTGCTGGCCCTGAACAAGTATAACTTCCCCTGTCTGGTGGTCTGGCTGCACGAGGTCGTCAACAGGGATGGATATCCCTCAATCAGGGCTACCAAGAAAGACAGAGAACAGTTTGTCAAGAATATCTTGAGGTTTGATTCCAGATAAAATCCTTAAAATAGTAATAATGTTGAATTGACAATTACAATATTGTATAGTAGTTTATTCAAAAATAGGAATTAAAAAGATGATAAGAGTAACAAATATTGTCTAATAGTATTGTTCAAACACCATTAAGCCATATACGGTCCTTATACGGGCAGTGCAATTTTCCATGGCTTGGCGCCGGCAGCCCAGGCTCTCAGTTGTCTGTTGCCTGTTTATAAACATTTCCAGGATGAATTGTAGATGATGGACACCTGTTTAAAAAGTTTGTTAAAAGGTCTTTCTTGATTATTAATGTAAATATATTTGGCTTATAATTTACAACATAAATTTGTATTTGCATTTTATGTCAACATATTGAAGATTTATGTATTATCTTAGGCTTTGTTAGGAAAGCTGAATTAGTTGTCGTTTTATGTTGTTATTATTTTAGGTACTGTAAATCAGGAAATTAATGCAAGCAGGATATTAATGTGAGAAATGCGATTGACTTATGGTCGCATTTAATTCCTGCGCATTAAATACATTCCGCCTATCAGTTACTGATAAGTAACACTGATGGATGAACTTGGTATTAAAGTAGCAAACTGATATGTGCGCGTATGAACCGTTTGAAAATAATTTCATTATGGAAAGTAATGAAAGGTATGTCTGGGAAAAAGCATTAATAGAGTCCTGGTCGATCGCATTTAATTGGTGTCGCATTTATGTCTAAAAATTAGTGCATTAATTTCCTGATTTATAGTACTTGATTAATCATTCTACTTATCTCAATTCTTTTCAATCATTGAAACATTTTGGGACATTAAATGTATATATTTTCTGTTCACAGGGAAAAAGTTAACAAGAGGAAAGTGCGAGATATCGTTAAGGAATTCTCATTGTTATGTCGAGGACTGCTGGGGACGGAGTATGCAGCTCAGTCAGCTGTCATCTAAAACAATAAAAATCATATTCCTTGTTATCATAATCATCATCATCATAATCATCATAATCATCGCATACAGGTGGAAGATTCCCACTGTGATGTATAGCAATCACTCACTCGTCATGATCAACATCATCATCATCATCTTCTTCATCATCATCTTCATCCTTTATATTCCCGTCCTGCTCTATATTGTTCTATCATCGATGTAACATTCTACTGTCCTATGAGACATGATTAATAAATGGCTGTGATATTTTACCACTCGCAATGCGATGCCCGCTACACTGTGACTTGTCCCCAGTCTTTCATCCATGCCACTGTGTTGCTTGGCAACAGTGGACCATTACTTGGCAACAGGTTTGTTGCTTGGCAACTGCTAACCATCTAAATATGATACAGGTGATTTTATATCTTGTGGAAGTTTCAGTATGGAATTGACTTAATATTTAATTTAATATGAAAGTGGCTGGAATTTGGTATTGAATGGGCTTGTTTATTTGACATGGAATGGGCTTGAATTTGATATTGAATGGACTTGAATTTGATATTGAAAGGGATTGAATTTGATACTGAATGGGCTTGAATTTGATATTGAATGGGTTTGAATTTGATATGAAATGGGCTTGAATTTAAAGTTGAGATATAAATACTGTTATGAAGTGGATGGAGTTTGAATCATTGTACAAATGTCCCAACATGCATTACACAATATACATATTTACATGCCTCAGTATCTGACACAGTAATCTCCCCTGGCAAGTTTGACAAAGTTTTCAGTGCCTTGCTGCATACGAGAATCTCGTGAACATAAATTTATTTTTAGACGTGTCGTTGACTATGTCATTCCTATGTCGTCATGTCATAGTGATGTTTTCACAAGAGAATACTTTAACCGTCTACCATCATGTCTTACGTAGTCAATCTTGTGCATGAAATTGATCTCTCTAGGAAAGATTTTTCATATCATTTTTGTTGATATCGATACAAATTATCTGTACGTTATATATATCTTTAGTAAGTGCTATATGTGTTTGCCTTATGTATGTGTCATATTTTCAACCATGAAAGTTATTCATTTTCTTTCGTGTGTTTTAAGTATGCATAGTGGAATTAAGAGTAATGATTGGTCAGATTAATCCACCATATTGTAGTTTCCGTTCTAGCTTGTTTACAATGTGCTCTTAGGTGGTGACACTTGCCTGAAGAATTCTGGGTATGTGACAGACTCAATTACCTGGCCCTGAGGTTACGAAACTTTTTTTAGTAAGATTTCCTGCTTAAACTTAAATTTTATGTGGGGATTTGTTAACAAAACTTTTGAGTTGAGCATGAAATCATACTCTAAAAGAATTAGTAATCTCGGGGCCCAAGTTGACCATGAAATCATACTCAAAAGGGTTTCCTAACCTCAGGGCGTGGACATGGTTAGTTTGAATTTAATATTGTTGAAAAACCACAGGGTGAAACTTCAGGGACCATATTCACTATTATTTCGTGATATTAAAGAGGCAAGAGCATACTTACAATTACTTTTTTCTAAATAATATTAATAAAAAAAATATCTAAACTGTAAGACACTGTATTGCCAATGCAAAGGAGGTCTTTCACAGAAGTGCTCTTTTCTTGATATAGACAGACCTCGGAGAAGATACTCGAATACTGAGACAGTCCAGCATAGGCCTATGTCGGGTCTGTTTTATGGAACCGTTTAGGCCCTAAATACATGTACTTCCCTATCACAGATAAAACCCAAACTCGAAGTGGTAAGATGTCTTTTCTTTCGTCATGCACAGGTCGATCAAGAGATGAATGACAACAGCTCACATGAAACACCGAGAAAGAAAATCACTGCTGTCAATATTATTCTCTGTCACAGATCAACATCCACTTGTCGATAGATTAACCAGAGAGACATTGTAATGTATTGTGAGCTAAATTGTTGTTCTTATGAGGTAATTTAACCAGCTGGTAGAAAAACACTACCAATGTGAATGCATATCTTGATTTCTGTGAGGGAGATCTGTGTACACAGAAACCTGTGACATCACAACTTCTGAGACGGCCGCCCTTTTGTGGGGTAGGTGTCTTTGGATAGGAAATAAATATATTTCTCGATGACTAATGTAATAACCCCAATAGTGACCATCATTCCCTATGCAAGTATGATCTTGCCTCTTTAATGATTGGAATGTGTGGGTTTTTGTTGTTTTTTGTTAAAGCTGTATGGTCGTTTTACCAAATTTATACGATGATGCGTATTCCTGTGTTTCAGTCATACATTGCATTTTTGTCCAATCATGATAATAATTCATATAGCACTATATTCCATTATGATAATCATGTCAAGTTGTCACATGACTATAGTGTAATAATGATAATAATTATTAACTGTCACTTTTTCACACACAAAAAAAACACATTTTATGCAATATTTTGCATGCTCTGATGTAATTGTTTTAAACAGTTCAAGGTTTTGTACACATCTATAGTCGGCTCCTTTATTCTATTCTTAAAGTACTAAATAAAGGGCATTTTGTTATGATACTTCTATTTTGTCCTTATTGTTCTATATCATTTGTACATAGACATCTATATATATATAAATATATATATATATATATATATATATATATATAAATTGGATAATATTTCTGCTACAACGTAAAGCACTAATTCAATCAATCAATGTTTACAAGTATCTATCCAGTAAATACTCGGTTTAAAATCGTAATTGTTTTGGCACAATGTATATTTAATAGAATGGCATGTTCCACGTTATAAATGGTAAAGCATCACCTGATAATTTAATGAATAATTCTGACCATTAACTAGTGTATATACAGAAAGGTCTATATGTGAATATATACTACATGTGCAATTTGTCTACAATGAATAAGTATGATAAAAAATCTACTGTATGTTTGTAAATTGATGTATGAAATGTAAATATATTTATTGATATGATGGGATGTGTGCAACTTTATTTTGACTAATTTTTAGGACTAATACTAAGCAATAGAATTGCAAGTCAGTATGTATCATTCATTAAATCTAAAAGCAAGTTAGAATTGGCTTCAGATCTATAACAAGAAAGAATAATAACATTATCTTTCTTAAGCTTATTTTCTTATATCCACCAAATGTAGAAACAGTCTTCCTGCTAGCATATAGTATCTTCTATATGTGATAGTGAGAAAATAAAAGTCCATGTAATATTTATTTAATATGTTTAACCACACGGTTCATCTCCCATTTGGTTTGCATTTTTAGAAGTCAAAGTGCTCTTAAGTTAAAAGCATACAATCACGGTTTGTTGACATATTTCATTGTAAATTGTATTGCACCTGAAAGTATGTACATTTGATTTTGTCTACACAAGTATATTTAGGCAACAATCTACATGTTCCACATGCCTCCTGGTTTTCTCTATTTTCATATTGTATTTTTTTTATTATTTTTTTATCGCTAGATAAATATGAAAAAACAATATTAAAATATTAAAAACCAGTGGGACATTTGGAAAATGTAGCTTGTTTCCCAATATATTTGTGTTTTAAGGTGTGATTTTTTCTAACAGGATAAAAATTACTACTTCTACACTATTATATGACAAAGCATATTAATTTATTTATATGATATTTTAGATTTTATTAAAATATTTCCATGTAAATAATCAATATTGAAATACATCGTGATATCTTCCACTCGAGTTGCACATGAGCTTTGAAGTTTACAAGAACACTGGTGCTGTGTAAATGTATAAATGTGAAAATGTTTGTCAATTTCATTAGAAGAGTATAGAGGATTGCTTCACACTTTTGAATTGATTTGAATAAATTGTATGTAAGCAGATATGCATAGATCAAACATGTCAGGAAATGTAAAGCACTTACTGGTTGATATAAACCTTGTGATATCACATGCACATTGCTCCTGAATGCATTAATGTTTTCTTTAATGAGCCGGGTTTTTATTTTATTTTATTTTAATTATTTTAATAGTGATGAGATGTCAATGTGGCAATGCTTCAAAATAATAATAATCATGCCGAACTTTATTGAGAAAATGGATATTGATGTATATTAGGTTTGGAAAACATACTTTCAGCAGTAGATTTAGGTGTTTGAACTACGTGTTAGATGGTTTGAATTTTTTGGTGAATTATGGTAGTATACATGTAATCTATAATAATAAAAATATTAATAATAATGGACATTTATTATGTGCCAGATCCACCCCCTGCTAAAAGTGCTATATGAAGATGTTGAAGTTTTATTATTTCAATGTGCTAGATAGAGATGCAATCTAGATTGATATTGGGCTTTTCTATTTTCTGCTTCCTTCCTGGTTTCAGGATTAATCAAAAGTTGTGATGTTTTTTTGTGACATCTACAGTTGCCTTCAGTAGAAAGGAGGTTAATCTGTCTAGATTTGTCATTACATTCCTGACATTGGGAATTTGATGGTTGATCTGTTGAGATTTTTTATGTGATGTCACTTTTTATATGAAAAAGAAAATGCAGAAAAATACCTGAAATAAAATAATATTTGAAATGTACATGTACTTATTCTTTTTTTCTATACATTGATACAGACTGTGTGGTTGTCAAGTAATGACAATAGAAGGGTTGTAAAGTAGTTATTCACCTACACCTTGGAGTAGATAATGGTTGTGCATGTATCATGTGTGTTAAAGAGTAAATCTTCATGGATGCTTGTATCAGACAGTATAAGCATTAAATCATTCATTTGTTGGAGGCAAGCAATTGTTGCAATTTACATTTTATTATTTTTTTAGAGACATGAACCAAACTACCATTTGGAAGTATGTATGTATGAATGGAATTTAGAAAATAATATAAGTATTGTTATGTTTTACGTCGCTTGTAATACCATAAATTACTTTGTACACAAATGTCTATTTCTCAGAGAATACAATAAAATGACTACATCTAGGATGTGCATCTAAAAAAATACTTGTTAGCAACTGAATAGAGTATGTTATGTTTCCTTTACATAACAAAGACATGTATAAGAATTTCCGGTAAGTTTTGCCTCAAAACGATCATGTTCCTATATCGTAAAAAAAAAAATGGAAATAAATAAAGCCATATCAAAACCCAACCATGCATATCAACACACGAGCACATTAATGTTTGTGGACCAGTTTTCTTCAAAATCACCAGACTAAACATTTATATGAAAGAAATCTCGCAATACCAAGTCATTCTACCATAAAATATCGTAATTACAGTAATTTATGCGACGCCATCTTTCGCGGGTTATCATGGCTGCGGACAATTCATCAAAGACGCTGCCTCATAACGGTTGTAATTATCTGTTTGCAAACACTGAAGTCTATTTGAGCCCATCTTTTCATTGACCCATCCCCGAAGCGTGGGTAGGGGGTTATTTTGTCAGACATCCACCCGTGAAACCCTGCTTGACAGACGCCGGTCGACGAACGTCTCCTGCCATGTAGCTTTGAATCAGTCGAGCGTTTACTTGTCCTTATCAAAGACGTTGGCAACTTGGTTACAAATGTTTTCGTTTTATACTTTTCTTAGGATGTTTTTTGTTTTTGTTTTTGTGTTTTACAATTTAAAAATAATAATTTAATATTTTTTTAACGATTTTCAAAATATATTTTTTTTACAATTAAAAAATATATATTATATTTTTAAAATTTGGAATCGAGAAGAAAAAATACACCAACGTCATTTACAAAGATAAGCGTTTTACCTCATGACTGAATGGACAGAAACAAATACGTATCGAAGTATTTTACCTACATCTAAATGAACAGTCATCACCTGGTTCCTTCATTAATTATAATGATGTACTATTATCTACGGTTCCATACAATGTGTAAATGCTTTTAAATTACAACGGATGGAATGGAGATCGCGTACACATTATAAGTACGTTTCATGTGGTTATCATAATACTATTGTATACCGGTAATAGAAGAGAAATTGCAAACTGAGATAACATTGTCAACAATAATGTATTATCCGGATCAAAGAATATTATGGACAACAAAGTGCGACATGATGAAGTTATTCATATAGTGACCAGAACTATTATAAAGCCGCATGTTTGCGTTTTCGCATATAGTAATACTTTTATTTTATTTATTTTTTGTATTGGGGTTTTAAGTCGCTTTCAAGATTCTTTCACTTATATCACGACTTGTCAGTTTAGGGCAGG
>JAUTBT010070821.1:0-13716 GCA_032361225.1 Lepetodrilus schrolli
CGCTAATTACTTGGCTTTATCCTATTTTAATTGGTCTTTACAACTAGTTGCGTTCGTAATCGCCGGTGAGCACGTTAGTACTTTTGTTCATTATGTGAGTGAATATTTTTTTGGGTGATAAATGCGCGTAATTTAATTCCCGCGAATCTGTCAATTATGGCACTTGCGCGAAATTTGCGTCCACGAAATATAAGTATTTTACAGTATACGCAAACAAAAAGCAATAAATAGGAAAAGCAAACACACCCTGCTTCTCCAATCATCCGACCCCACCCCCACAAAATAAGAAAATAAACAAAAAATAATTATAAATACCCAATTAAAAAAACCAAGATGGCTCAAATAGTATTTCATGCATGCATTGTATGTATGTAAAACCTAGGTATATATGTTCTGAATGCGCAGAAAACGGAGCTGTAGTTGATGTAGTAAACTCTTACAATTCTTTACACCCGAAACAAGAATTATTGTTTACATGTTTCTCATTCTCCGTAAAAGTATACATCATCATTTGATGAACCATGCTGGTATATAAGTTACGCTAGTGATGTGAGAGTTTAAAAACCCGTTGCGTTCTGTACCAGGGCCTACACCGTTCAGATGGAAAGGGCTCTGCTAGCGCAGAGAAACGTGGTTGGGATGCCATACTGGGACTGGACGGAACCTCTCACAGGTCTGCCGGACCTCGTCAACGAGCCCATCTTCATCGACAGGATCGGTGGAATGGTCAGTACGATGCCCACGTGCACATATATTACACCTTAGCTAAACCGGAACATCCTATAGTTATTTCCCCTTAGTTCCAATAACCTTCTGAAGAAAAACTTTGATACAATTACAAAATTATGTGATTTTAAAATTATATTTCGCCTTTTGGAACTGGTAGGCGCAGTTGGTTAAATGAAGTAACATATATAGCAATTATTAATAGAATAAAGTATATCAGATGGCTTCAACCTTGGGCGTGGAACATGCCATACATCCCCACCTCCATTTACTATTAGATGTTGGGGGACATAAGTGAAATAACCTTGAAAGTGGCTCTAAACACCGATGAAAAATTATAATTAATTCATAATGGCACACATGTGCATGCATTGCATAATGTATTATACATATCTGCAACTCTAATTATGAGGGAAAACTGATAGCTATGGGTAGTGACAACGTTAGTAGTGCCAACGCCTACACCACTTCAGGACATTGGTCCAATGTAGGTTTAGATTTCCCAGCAAAATGTATCGATGATCCTTTTACGGCCTCCATGATCCTAATAGGACACCCACATATCGGGTGTCCTAGAGGTATCCTATGCAGTCATTCAACACGACTGAACAAATCGAGCCAATATTGTGACCTGCATCAAGAAATCTTTTGGACATATTAAGTTGGGTGCGCAGGTGTCCATCTGGGATCCTGGAGGAATCCGTGATACAGATGTTCGGTAGTGTTTGCTGTATTCCCCAAACTAATATATGTCTTCACTTCTCAGGCCCAGAGGAACTACTGGTACAGTGGAGACATTTCGTACATAAGCGAGAAGACGTCAAGAGCGGTCGACCACCGATTGTTCGAGACGGTTGAACCCGGCCACTACACCAGCCTGATGGAGGGTGTTCTGCACGCTCTGGAACAGGATGAGTTCTGTAAATTCGAGATCCAGTACGAGATCAACCACAATGCAATCCACTACCTGGTCGGAGGAAACTACAAGTAAGTCAGCCCACTTGTCTATTTGATGGTATTCAAATCCTTCTTGGGTAAGACAGCCTATTTAGAAGGATTTTAAAAAGTGGTGTTCCGATGATCGATTATAATCGAAAATCGGTTGGTTACCCTTTAGCAACGCGACAATCGATCGTGTGAATAATATTATAAAAATAGTTCAAGTGAATTATTTTTTTTTTGCACTTACTAACGTGACCGAAAATTATTTACCAGTATTGTTCAGTTTTCGATCACAGCACACTTCATCATTTGATTACGTTTTGTGGGTTTTGTGGGTTATATGGTTATTATGTTAGAGACAGTTTTAAGAATGGATGGCAAGCATTCTTTCAGTTAATAGCTAATCCATCAATTGTTTGGCAAAATGAGGCAAGATAGATCTACATAGTGGTTATTGGCTAATTTTATTCCAGTGAATGACAGTCTTGTGCTTTCAAATAAATCAACACTTTTCATGCATATTTTATTAGAATATGTGAACCCAGCTTCACAAAGGACATGTTATTTTATGATAATCCGAAAGTTCAAATAAACAGCAGATATAACGTTAAATTAAGATGTGCAGGGTGAGATTCTATAGAATAAATAATTTACAGCAACACAGGGATACTTTAAAAACGTCCGCGTCTATGCACACTAATTCCGTCGTAACGTAGTACTATTGCCATGCCAGTCTTTTAACGTAATCAATGAGCTTTTAAGCAATTACGCTCATCTGCATGCCAAATACGTTTGCTATGCTATTCACAATGCACATGTAATTAATCACCTACCAAAAAAAATATATAACATTGTGTTTCCTTTAGAAGACAATAAATCTTATAATGAAAATATCTTGTTCGCTAGGGAAATGTTCAGTGTATAATTTCTCAAACAATCGGTTTGCAGATACTCAATGTCGCACCTGGAGTACACCTCCTACGACCCCATCTTCTTCCTCCACCATTCCAACGTTGACCGCATCTTCGCCATCTGGCAGCGTCTTCAGGAACTACGAGGAAAGGATCCTAAGATCATTGATTGCGCTCACAACCTTGGCAGGCAGCCCATGGAACCCTTCAGCTGGGACTCGAACCCCGTCTCGCTCACAAAGGACCACGCTACACCATCGTCTCTCTTTGATTACCATGAGCTCGGTTACAGGTAGTGCTATTGCCATGCCAGTCTTTTCACTAATCAATGAGCTGTTAAGCTCGTCTGCATCCTGATCCCTGCGTCTCTGAATATGCGCATGACAAATTGATTCGTCTTTCATCGCGAACCATTTAAAGCCATTTTTTCCAAGGTTCAGTTGTCGCTTTTCTCGACCACCTCTCGCGGCAAAGTTTATCGGGAAAGTTACTAGCAGGCATGCTCCATGTCATATAGCACACGAGAGTTATCTGGAACTAGGTCCCTTCTACAAGTTGATTTTAAGATGAGATCGAGTGCGGTTAGATGCAGATATCTCTGAATAATTATAAACTTTCAGTATGTATTATATTATAAATTCTATAACGGTAATATAATGTCGCTATAATAGAGCTATAGTCCTAGATCTATAGTACTAGAGAGTAATTCCGCTCGATAAACAGTGCTGTGATAGGTGGTCGCTATAAACCTTGTAGTGCGCATGCGCGTATAAATACGTAATGTTCGTTGAGAAAACTCCATTATCGTGTCTCTAACGCATTTGATCAACATAGCATTAAACTAGTGACAATCCTGGAAAGTTAAAATTATTGTAACAACACAACATAATTCTTTAAAATTATGGTGTACTTGAATGAAAATGTATAAAAGTAGGATGCTGGCATGTCCGTGAGAGAGTTGCTTTAAATTCGGCAAAACCACATTCAAAGGAGCCACTTATATATATGTTCTATATATTATATACCACCAAGGCATATCTAATAGACGACAATGTTAACGTATTTGTGCATAACTACTGATTCAGTCATACAAATACCACAAAACAAATACTACAGCAATGTAGAAATCAAAGAAAAAACACATATCAACTAGCTTGTTTACGTTTTAGAGTAAGTGGCATGACGTTACCATAGGTTCGCACTGAATATATACTGTAAACTTCAACTATCATAAAGACCAGAAACATTAACAAATTAGGTACTCATGTAGTTAAATCATGTCATATGCACTGGAATTACCATTTATAGCCAATCCAGGGCCCGAAAATCCCATCCATGGTGAACATGCTTGGGTATGGTTATCGTTTTTTTTGCGACAAATTCAAATTATTTGGTGGTTTATAACCAATAGTAGTGATACATGATGTCCCGAAGGACATGACCATCAGTGTGTGTCGATGTGCGTGTATGTCTGTCTACCTGTGTGTGCGTGTGTGTGCGTGCGTGCGTGCGTGTGTGTGTATGTGCGTGCGTGTGCGTGCGTGCGTGCTTTTACGACCCTTTAAAATGCGCTGACATGTTTGTTAGAAGTGTGACGTTCATTTGATTGCTAGAGGCCAACATATATGTTTGAACTTATTGGACAACGGTTAATGTTATTCGAGTAAATCATTATATTTGGCATTTAGATGAGAGAGATAATGTTTTCGTGTTTTAGGCCCATAACCATAGAACCTATTAAAATACCGTATTTAATGTTGGGTATAGTTGTAATGCAAAATAATTTGTATTTTGACCAAATTCACCCGTAGAAATAGTGAGTTATCACGTCGAATATCAGATCAACCGAACAATTGTTGTGTTTAACATTTGTAATAACATTTATTGTGTTTAACATTTGCAATAACAATTGTTGTGTTTAACATTTGTAATAAACTTTACTTTTAGTTACGACAACCTAAACCTGAACGGCAAAACACCCGAGGAACTGAAGATCCTCCTGGACGATCGCTCATCAAAGGAACGCGCTTTCGCATCCTTCCGTCTGAAAGGCTTTGGTGGTTCCGGTGACATACACGTCCATGTATGTGTGCCAGACAACGACGAGAGGATTGGAGATAGGTGTGTAGATGCAGGACACTTCTTCCTCCTGGGAGGACCCACCGAGATGGAATGGCAGTACTTCCGAAACTACTACTTTGACGTCACCAAAACTGTGATAGACATGGGCCTCAAGCTTTCCGGAAACTACTACATCCGGGCAGATCTATTCAGCGTCAATGGAACACTGATGGGCGGGGACCTCCTGAAAACTCCCATGGTGCACTATGCCCCTGGACAGGGTGCCACGGATCGTGAGTGTTGCTATACAAACAAATATAACAACAGCGTATATTTAGTGTTTAAGTTTTGTATGGAGGCCGCCCTTTACGCAGGTTGTATTTAATATATGCTTATTGTAGGTTCACTAAATGCATAGGTGTACTTGCTTACAGCACCTATATAATTATTCGATCAATCAATACGTTCTGCTGGTAGTTGGTTCTGTTTCCACATAGATAATAAAGATTTTGTCACACACATTAATGTAATGCCGTACATTTTAGCGATAGCGTAATACCGTCAAATGAATAGTTTATCACGATCCTTTCCATCTGATCCAAATGAAGGTAACATTGCGGTACATTCATTTACGCTAAATCAAGGTAGATATTCTCAATTCGTTTTTGGTTTTTCCAGCCCCAATGAAAGGCCATAATGAAGATCTCATCGTGAGGAAGAACATCAACTCGCTAACACGTGAGGAGATGCTGGACCTTAGGAAATCCTTGGAGAGGTTCCAGATGGACGACTCTGTGGATGGATACCAAGCCACCGTGGAATACCACGGCCTGCCAGCCAAGTGCCCACGACCTGATGCTAAGGACAGGTATGCCTGCTGCGTCCACGGCATGGCCACTTTCCCTCACTGGCATCGTCTCTTCGTCACACAGGTCGAGGATGCTCTGGTCAGACGAGGCTCTCCGATTGGTATGCCCTACTGGGACTGGACCAAACCCATCACAGCTCTCCCAGCTCTGGCCGCTGATGCTACCTACACAGATGACGACGGTACGACTCGCCACAATCCATTCTTTGATGCAGTCATTGGTTTCGAGGGACAAGGACACCGCACTGCCAGAAATCAAGACAGCAGACTCTTCGAGCAGCCAGCCTTCGGCGAACACACTTACTTCTATGATGGTATTATGTACGCATTTGAACAAGAAGACTTCTGCGACTTTGAAATCCAGTTTGAGATTGTTCACAACGCTATTCACGCATGGATTGGAGGCTCAGAAAAGTATTCCATGTCTTCTCTGCATTACACTGCATTCGATCCTGTCTTCTATCTGTACCACTCTAATGTTGATCGAATCTGGGCCATCTGGCAAGCTTTGCAGATCAGGAGGAAAAAGCCATACCGTGCTCACTGTGTTAGGTGCATGGAAGTCCTGCCCCTGAAACCGTTTGCATTTGATTCACCATTGAATAACAACGAGAAGACGCATAGAAATGCTGTTCCCTTACATATCTACGACTACGAAGACACTCTACACTACACTTACGATGCTCTGACCTTCGGAGGAAATAGTCTGGAACAACTAGAGGAACTGATTCAGGCAAGGCAACAACATAATCGCGTCTTTGCAGGCTTCCTTCTTGCAGGTATCGGCGCCTCTGCAAATGCCAACGTTTACATTACCAAACCCGGTGGCAGCCCTCACAAGGCCGGTAGTTTTTCGATTCTCGGCGGCAGCAAGGAAATGAAGTGGGCATTTGACCGCGTCTTCAAATTCGAGATAACCAAGGATCTTAAAGAACTGTCTCTATCAGTTGACGATCCCTTCACAGTCACTATTGACCTCACAGACGTTGATGGAACTGCACTATCGCCCGATCTCATTCCACACCCAGCTATTATCACCGAACAAGCTAAAGGTACGTGTTACATAATTCAGGTACTGAAGTATTGTTCAGGTTAATTGAATGAGATCACATCGACACATTCTAATGCACGCTTGTATACCATACGTTTAATCTCAATGTATTCCAGCATAACCAACTTTGTGAAAGTAATTAATCATGAGATGAGAAATATAACACTACTGTATATAGTTGAGCTTATTAGAGCAATGTGAAGACAAACTAATTTTATTTTATTTTTGTGTCTCGTCTGTATGTTTCAGTTCATTTTGGCGAGGTCGAGTCCAGCCGACATGTGCGAAAGAACGTTGACCATCTATCCCGCGAGGAGATCAATGAATTGAGGAAAGCTATGACACTTCTACAGGCCGACAAGTCACCGGGAGGATTCCAGCAACTTGGCGCCTTCCACGGAGAGCCAACTTGGTGCCCCAACCCTGAAGCACCCAAGAAGTTCGCGTGCTGTCTGCACGGTATGGCTGTCTTCCCCCATTGGCACCGACTGCTGACTGTGCAGGCTGAAAACGCGTTGAGGAGACATGGCTTCCATGGAGCTCTTCCTTACTGGGACTGGACGCGTCCCTTGACAGCCCTACCAGAACTAGTTGCCGCTGAGAAATACACTGACTTGTCTGACGGTACCGAGAAGCACAACCCTTGGTTCAACGGACACATCGACACTGTCGACAAGGACACGGAGAGAGTAATAAGTCCGCATCTGTACCTGGATCCAGGGTTTGGAAACCATACAGACATTGCTCAGCAGGTTCTTTTGGCTCTGGAACAGGATGATTTCTGCGACTTCGAAATCCAGTACGAAATAGCCCACAACCTTATCCACGCTCTTGTTGGAGGAAACAAGAATTATGGCATGGGATCTCTTCGATACACCGCCTACGATCCAATTTTCTTCTTGCATCACACCAACACTGACAGAATCTGGGCCATTTGGCAAGCTCTGCAGAAGTACAGAGGCAAACCTCACAACTCTGCCAACTGCGCCCTGACTTCCATGAGAGAACCACTGAAGCCGTTTGCGTTCTCCGACACCGTCAATCCCGACCCTGTCACCAGAGACAACGCGGTGCCATTTGACGTTTTCAATTACAAATCAAATTTCAACTACGAGTACGAGAACCTTGAGCTGAACGGCCTCTCCATTGCTCAGCTGAACAGAGAGCTGGAGGTGATTAAGGGTAGAGACAGGGTCTTCGCTGGCTTCCTCATGTCGGGCATCAAGCACTCAGCTTTGGTCAAGTTCCAAGTCTGCTCCACTGGCAATGTCTGCCACGATGCTGGGGAGTACTATCTGTTGGGCGATGAGAACGAGATGCCGTGGGAGTATGATAGAGTGTTCAAGTATGACATATCAGCCAAGCTTGAGGAACACGGCCTGCATTACGATGACCATCTCTCTATCAAGTATGAAGTGTTTGACCTAGCTGGAACCAGTCTGGGTAGTTCTGCCTTCAACACTGCCTACATCATCCACGATCCGGGCACTGGTATGTTGTCTTGAACAATTACATAACTGTCTACGTATTTTGTATATAGATGACATTACACGACGTTCTATTTAATATCAAATGCATATCCCGAGTCTAATAATTTATGCACGAGCTTTACCATTATTTCACGAAGGACATAGAGAGAATACTAAACGAGCTTCCGTGTGATTCAAATTTTTTTTTAATGAAACGAGTGAATGGTTGTGGTATCTGACGAGCTAAAGTGAGTCATTTACCCAAACTATTCACGAGTTTCATAAAAATGTTGTTTAGTATTTTATTTATTACACTACCATGGTGCAACCCTGACATGCAAATGACACCTGATTAACTGTATTGCAGTTCGTATTCCATCAGTTTAGACTATAGAGCACGCAGATGAATATATGAGTACAAAGGCTAGACCGCTTGGCGCACGTTTCATTGCGTATTCACAAATACATAGCTATTTTGAATATTTAGCCATTTATTTAACAGGAAACAAATATAAATAAAATGTTATTATAAGTTTTGTGTTTGTTTAATAACTGTTATTTCAAATACTAACATGCTGGACCTTGAAATATTATAGCTGTGAAAACGCGTGTTGATTTTTGAGTGAGCGTGCTAATTTGTAGGCGCAATAATTTTTCAAAATGCACTAATCCGAAGATAATACATACCATCAATAGCCAATAATGAATAAATGCCCTGTGTGGTAATTCATGCTCGGTGTTGAACGTGAAGATGATGGTTTAGCAAACATATATTATTATCATTATTAGTATTATTATTTGTTGTGTAAACAAGTGGGATCTAGTATGTGTTTTCAATATATATTGTTGATAACTTAATCCATTCTAAATAATATTGTCCTCTGGCAGGCGCCATAGGAGAAGATTATACAGAGGAGGTAACTGGCGACAGTCACGTGCGACGGAATCTTGAGGACCTATCTACGGGAGAGGCTGAGAGTCTGAGAGCCGCCTTCCTGTCTATCCAGAATGATGGTACCTACGAGGCCATTGCTGAGTACCATGGAAGTCCGGGAAAATGCCAGATGGACGGACATGCCATCGCCTGCTGCGTGCACGGCATGCCCACATTCCTACAGTGGCACAGACTGTACGTGGTGCAGGTGGAGAATGCCCTGCTGAAACGAGGAGCCGCCGTTGGTGTTCCTTACTGGGACTGGATCAGTAGGTTCGACCACATCCCGGCCTTTATCAACGACGCCACGTACTTCAACTCTCGAGAACAGCGATATGATCCCAATCCATTCTTCAGAGGTAAGATCACCGCTGTCAATGCCGTCACAACGAGAGATGTCAATGACATCATGTTCAACACTGATTACTTCTACGAAAACGTTATGCTGGCCCTGGAACAGGACAATTACTGCGACTTTGAGATCCAGGTTGAGATCGTTCACAACGCAATGCACTTGTACATCGGTGGAAAGGGGCAGTACTCTATGGCATCACTCGACTTTTCGGCTTTTGATCCAATTTTCTTCGTTCACCATGCCACCACTGACAAGCTATGGGCAATCTGGCAAGAGCTCCAGAGATACAGGAATAAGCCCCACGACGAAGCAAACTGTGCAGTCAATATGATGCTTGAGCCACTGAAGCCATTCAGCGTTCCTTCCGATAACTCCGATCCAATCACTCTGAAGCACTCCAAGGCTAAGGACTGCTATGACTACCAGAATAACTTAGGCTACAAGTACGACAACCTAGAGCTGAACCACCATTCTATCCCAGCCCTGGAAGAAGAGTTGAATGCTAGGAAGAAGCATGACCGAGTGTTCGCTGGTTTCCTCCTGCACAACATCGGCTCTTCTGCTGACATCCATATTTACGTCTGCCTGAAGAACGCCGATGGAAATAAGAACTGTAACCATCCTGCTGGTCTATTCTCAGTTCTTGGTGGTTCCCTGGAAATGCCATTCAGATTTGACCGCCTGTATAAGTTCGATATCACCAAGACCCTACATGACCTTGGTGTTGACCTCCATAATGGCGCCTTTGACCTTTCTGTTGAGATCCGTGGCTACAATGGTTCATGGCTGGATCAGTCCATCTTCAATAATCAGTATTCCATCATCTTCGAGCCCGGCACTGGTTAGTACAATTTACACTGGAAATACTATGTCAAATTATGTTAGTAATCCTTTCATGCAGATATACTGTTCACTGATGATGTAAACATGTTTTATTGGAGGGATTGGCACAAGAGCCAGCCCGGCACAATACAATATTCCTGAAATATTCAGTTTTGGATAACATTACAAAATAAAAAGTTAATCTAGGTAATTTGAATTCTTCTGAAGTTAGCACCAATTGATATATATATATATATATATATATATATATATTATTTTTAATTTTTTGTTATAATTGGAGTTTAGAGCCGCTTTCAAGAGTCTTTCACATATATCACGGCTTGTCAGTTTACGGCAGGAGGAAACCCACAACATCCGTAGCGCTGAATGTTGCAGTAAACCATCCTATCAATATCGCATCAGAAAGGCAACTTTCGCGAATATTGATGCCGGGCCCCTGGCATCTTTGGCTCCGAAGTCCAACGTTCTACCACTGCGCCCCCCCCCCCCACACACACCCCAATTGATATTAATTAATGTCATATTCATGCGCACCAAAATGTATCTGTTTCCTTCAGACACTCATCAGGCCGATGACGGTTCAAGTGAACACATGTTGATCAGGAAGGACATTACTAAGCTCAGCCCATGGGAAACTGTATCACTAGTCAGGGCACTGGAGTCTATGCAACACGATAAATCTGCTGAAGGTTTCCAGGCTATTGCCGCCTTCCACGCTCTGCCTCCTCTTTGTCCCAGCCCAGAGGCATCTAATCGCTTTGCCTGCTGTGTCCACGGCATGGCCACCTTCCCACAGTGGCACAGACTCTACACAGTCCAGTTCCAGGATTCTCTTAGGAGACACGGTTCCACGGTCGGCGTACCATACTTCGACTGGATCAGACCCTTCACCAAGCTGCCAGATCTGATCACTCAGGAAACGTTCCACGATCATATCCACAACGAGGACATCCACAATCCATTCTTCCAGGCCAACATTGAGTTCGAAGGATCGGGAGTCCATACCGCTAGGGATGTCCTTGGTGATAGGATATTCAACTCCGGACACGGTGACAACTGGTTCCTGGACCAGGCCCTTTTGGCTCTGGAGCAAGAAAACTATTGCGACTTTGAAGTTCAGTTTGAGATCCTCCATAACGCTATGCATAACTTTGTTGGCGGGAAGGAGAAGTACGGAATTGGACATCTCCATTATGCTTCGTACGATCCATTCTTCTACATCCATCACTCACAGACAGATCGTATTTGGGCAGTTTGGCAGGAACTACAGACGCATAGAGGATTGTCAGGAACAGAAGCAAACTGCGCGCTAGAGTACATGAGAACACCCCTGAAACCATTCTCCTTCGGAGCACCATACAACCTGAACGAGAATACCAAGGAATATTCGAAACCGGAAGATTCATTTGACTATGCCAAATTCGGCTACAGATACGACAACCTTGAACTCGCAGGAATATCTGTCGACCGTATTGCAACAATGATCAACCAGAATAAGGCGAATGACCGAGTGTTTGCCGGATTCCTTCTGAAAGGATTCGGAACATCGGCCACCGTTGACTTCAAGGTTTGCAGGACCGACGTCTGCCAGGACGCCGGCTACTTCACAGTGCTAGGCGGAGAACTAGAGATGCCATGGATGTTCGACCGTCTCTACAAGAGCGACATCACCAGCACTCTGAAAGCGATGAACCTTCGCCACGACGACCCTTTCTCCATCTCTATCACCATCACCAACTACGATGGCACCGTGCTGGACTCTAACATTATCCCAACTCCGTCCATAATCTTCGCTCCTGGACACCGTAAGTAGACCAATAGTAGACTGATGTACTTTAACTCATCACATGCATCTAGCATCCTCGGCATAGTGACTCTTGTAGGGTTTCTTTGGTGTATTTTCTAAGGAGTATTTTATACTATTTATATGTGCATATTATGTTAAACATACATAACTCTCTCCCACTCGAGCATGTCCCTATGTGGCGTGTGGAGTATAAGTGTGATGGAGTTTAAGTGAAGAACAATGCAAAACATGCCAAAATATTGTAGTTAAAATTATGTATAGGATTTAATAGCTAGATGAATAGTTATATCATGTATATGATTAATAGATTGATGCACAGTTGATACAAAATTATAAACCTTCCTTAAAGATCAGTTGCCTTTAAAAATTATAACATTTGATGACCCTAGTGAATGTTTATGATTTGGCGATGAATAAAACCATTGGCGTTGATCTGAAAAGTCCAACGAATCAAGCTAAATATGACCTTGAGGTATTTGTCACAACCAACACACCGAGGCCTATTCTTGCCTTTTAAAATATATGAATGTGTATAAAATGTGACCAATACGACACCGTCGTAATACCAGAAAATACCAGAAAAGGAGTTAAACCAATCAAGGCTTGAAAGTTATGTAGTTTATGATGTGTTCCATTATTCCATTAAAAATAATAGCTATTAACATTGACATTGGTGAAACAGTAAAAGTATGTACAGCCTTTGCTGCAGCATTTGCTAAAGTACTTCCCTTGATGCCCACATGACCTGGTAACCAACAAAACATTATCTCGGATGTGGTGAGCGAATCATACAACTTAGGAATGTCAAGTATAAGAGGGTTTTGTAATAGGCAGGAAAGAAAATCTGAAAATATGATAACGTTTTGATAGGTTACATTTTTTAATATGTTGCAAGGCCAGTTGAATGGGCTTTTCTTCTGCTGAGAATACAGACGCAGATGTTCCATTGTGAAGTCTGCCTTATATTGAGTGTTTGTTAATAACTGCTGAGGTACACAGGTGCCATCTTCAGAGCTATCAGTATAAATAGAAACATGATTAGGGTAATTATATTTATGTTCTGAAAAATTCTGTTGAAAGACTAGTGGATTGGTGGAGAATTTGGAAAGTTTGGTTAAGACCATATTCATGTATGTGGAGTAAATGCGCCTTATTATTATTATTATTATTATTAATTATAATATAGTCATTTCGTAATATTCAGTTTCGACAATTGTGTTTCTAGATGATATCAACACCAAGAAAATGTCCAGCAACAGAATCCGACACGATGTGGAAACGTTGACTGAGAGAGACATCGTGAATCTGAAATCTGCGCTGAGTAGTCTGCAGGCCGACAACGGTGCTGACGGATACACCGCCATTGCCTCCTTCCACGGACTTCCGGCCAAGTGTCATGATGCTTCCGGACACGACGTAATACTTTAACAAAACGTCTTATCTTCTCTAATCAGTGCCAGCGTATATTTCGATCTTTAACCTGTAGGGATGGTAATGTTTATGAATTTATGTCTCATTCGAAATCGAATAGATTTTGCATTAGTTAAATTACAGTTTCCAGTAAGATATGTCTTACTATGTATTGACCATTGGGGAAGGAAGACGAGGTATGGACCATTGGGGAAGGAAGGCTAGCTGCATTCTATTGCTGATACGGGGCGGGTGGTAGCGAAGTGGTAGAACAGTTGGACTTCGGAGCCAAAGGTTCCAGGTTCAAATACCGCCCCGGGGGCCCGGCATCAATGTTCG
>JAUTBT010070832.1:0-13716 GCA_032361225.1 Lepetodrilus schrolli
CTCTCTCTCTCTCTCTCTCTCTCTCTCTCTCTCTCTCTCTCTCTCTCTCTCTCTCTCTCTCTCTCTCTCTCATTATTAAAGCAAATCCTTTAGAAATACTCCTGTTAAACAAAACATCCTCAGCTCTACCTTGCAAGCATGGTGCAGTTGTTCTATTAATGTCCTGGCAGACGCCATTCTGCTTTCAGAAATGCAACATGGACTTTCGACTCAGTTGTATATTGACAAAGGTCCACAATTAAACATGTTGCAAATTGCAGATATATATTTTCCTTTGGCTTGGCCTCCTTCAAAGAGTCTTTGTCCAATACAGTAATTGTTTCAGGACTAGACGGCTTTATCAGTCTGATAAAAATGTACGAGTGTCATGAATCAGATCAGGTTAAACTTTTAAAGGGCAAGATCATCTTTGCATACATCAGAGGTAACTTTGTGGGTTATTATATATTTTGATATAACTATCTTCCCCCCATAAAGTATATTTTTTTTCTCCAGATTTTTAACTTAGCTAGAATTATGTTTCTTTTCTAATAATAATTAACACCTACCCACTGATATTGGTCAACACCATTATGATAGTAACATTAGCTTTATACGTGAATTATGTATAAAATAAAATAAAAATTAAATGTATTGTTGCATTCCAAAATGATCTTGCCACTTTAGAGATGAAGTATGTTGGCATTTTGCAGTAGGCCACACTACTGAGTCATACACTACATACGTAGATTGAGTTGTCTCAGTTATCCATTTCGATTAATCACAAGATTCTTTCTCTAAGTTGGCCCAGTCTGCCTTTAAACAACTATGTTATTATATCAAGCCTTTGAATTAGATTATATAAACTTTTGAACAACTAACAAGCCTTTCCTTTCTGCTTTATCATGTTCATAATGGAATAGTGGGCATGATGGATATGTATTTGTTTTGGCAAAAAATATGTTATCTTCTTCCCTGTTGGTTTATGTAACAACCGTGGTTGTATCAGTGTCTGTCACGTGTACACGGTACCTCTAGCCGTGTTCCTGGCCTCTCCTGTACAATACGCTGTAACTCTAAAATAACTCATTGGTTAATGCTGGAGTTAGGGTTACCTTACAGTTGCACTATTTTGTACAGAGCCCAGGTCCGCATTTCACGAAAAGGGTCATACTGGTATGTCTGGACCCCGTCTCACAACGACAACCTAGATTTAAGAGCTGCTAACTTTAGGACCCAGTTTATCACCTCCTAAGTTGTATATTGATTTAAGAAGGGATAAGACTTGTGACGTCGTGAAACACTTGTTACGAGGTGATAACATTTAGGACTGGTTTAGGAACTCCTAAATAGTTAGGACACCGTTGTGAAACGGGGGGTGAAACAGGGGGGGGGGGGGGTGTGCTGGTGTATATTGATGTTTACGTCACTCTTACTGCTGTAGTAAAATATAGTGTACGCCCCTACAGTACGACCCTTCCATGAAATTCAAGCCAGTTTAGATAGAGACTGCATACGAATCCATCACAGGCAGTCATGTGGGATTGAAAAAGTCAACCTAAGGAGGAGGAAATTTCTCTGACTTATTTTCATACATGTTTTAGAAAAAGAATCTCCCAAATCAACATATCCAGCTCAGTTCAAGGAGTAGTTGTAAGGAAAATAAGAGCTGATTCGTTCGCTCCATGGAGAACACATGTCTGCGGGTCTCCAACAAATGCCAGGGTGTGGCAGTCAATGATGAAGACAGATCCCCCGCAAAATTCCTAGTTAGTTAGCTCTGGAGCATGTCTAGCAAAGAAACACTGTGTCTAGCAGAGAATACACTGTGTCTAGCAAAGAAAACACTGTGTCTAGCAGAGAATACACTGTGTCTAGCAGAGAATACACTGTATGTCTAGCAGAGAAAACACTGTGTCTAGCAGAGAAAGCACTGTGTCTAGCAGAGAAAGCACTTTGTCTAGCAGAGAATACACTGTGTGTCTAGCAGAGAATACACTGTGTCTAGCAGAGAATACACTGTGTGTCTAGCAGAGAATACACTGTGTGTCTAGCAGAGAATACACTGTGTGTCTAGCAGAGAAAACACTGTGTCTAGCAGAGAATACACTGTGTGTCTAGCAGAGAATACACTGTGTGTCTAGCAGAGAAAACACTGTGTGTCTAGCAGAGAAAATACACTGTGTGTCTAGCAGAGAAAACACTGTGTGACGTACAGAGAAAGATGCGTGTTATATACTAGCCAGTAACTTTAGATTTTAATATTTTTTATTTTAATATTTAGTTTATTATCCTTGGTTGATCAGTACTAGCTGGTGTTTGCAGGTTTACTGCAACATTTAGCACTATGAATGTTGCAGGTTTCCTCCTGCCCTAATCTGACAAGCTGTGATATCAGTGAAAGAATCTTGAAAGTGGTTCTAAACACCAATTAAAAACTAAATATATAAAAATAACATTTAATAGTTGCTGGAAGCAACCAGAGAGATACCATCAGGCTTTTCCGTCTAATCCTAATATTCCATTTTCCATCACCCCTGGGGCCAGCAGTAGCGCAGTGGTAGAACATTGGACTTCGGAGGCAAATGTTCCAGGTTCAAATCCTGCCCTGTGGGCGCCCGGCATAAAATGTTTAATCACTCAAATTGCAAGGTCAAAATTTGTAATTTTTGTTCATTTTATACCCCCAAATGAAACAAACTATAGAGGACTGCCCTGGGGGCCCGGCATCAATGTTCGTGAAAGTTACCTTTCTGACGCGATATTGATAGGATGCGCTGTCTGTAGAGTGGAAATTCAGTTATCATCCTTGGTCTTGTCAGTACCAGCCGATGCTTGCAGGTTTCCTGCAACATTCAGCACTACAGATGTTGTGGGTTTTCCCTGCCCTAAACTGACAAGCAGTGATATAAGTGACAGAATCTTGAAAGTGGCTCTAAACCCCAATTAAAAAATATATAATTACATTAAAAATCGATCACCCCTTTGCAAGGTCAAAATTTCATTTTATGCCCCAAAACTATAGAAGAAAACTCCGCCTATAAAAATAAAGATAACATATTGATACAATTATGTGTTTAAGAATTGTTAATATTTTGTTCAAATTTATATGGGAACAAACTGAGTTCTTTGTCTATGCTGTTTGTACTTTTCACAGTGCAGTGTTTCTTCAGTACCAATCATTGCAAATGGGTGAACGATTCCTGCAGCGACGTTAAACTCCATAATCACTCACTCACTCACTGACTCTTCAGTACCAACCAGCTCCCAGGTTTACCATGTTTACTGCAACACTCAATGTTTACAGAGGTTGCAAATTTGTCCTCCTGCCTAAACTGTCAAGCCGTTATTATGATATGTCAGAAATAATCTTAATCTGCTATGAACCCCAATTTAAAAAATGAAAACAATAAAAAAAAATATGAGGTCAATTCTTGTTGATGTTGCAGGTCGGAGGTCAGTGTCTGACATTGTTGAGGAGGTCGAAGAGGTTCCTGAGGTCCAGACAGTAGAAGCTGAAGTCCTCAAGGAACCTGTACAAGATTTTGCTGCATACCAACGGAAGATCTCTCGAGATTTACTTTCCATCGTGCCAACAGAAAACTCGGATGCTGAATCAGAACAGGTATGTTGCAATTTTCTAAATATTCAAATTCTTGCAAATTCTTTTCAAATTCTGTGAAATATTCCAGGTTATTTTGAGACGAGTTTATGGAACATTTGTTTACGTGCAGTTATTCATGAATAATTGTAAGCGATACTCTATTGGATTCAGGACTATTGATCAGGGTTGCCTATCACAGGATGGTGGCAGCACAAAGAGAGTGGTATGTCTCGCTGTGCGTGCACAATGCGTACTAATGCTACCATCCTTCTCTGGAATGTCAGCCTGACGCAACCCAGTGCTTTGTTGTATTTGACATTTAATAATAATGCTGATAGTAATAATAATAATAATGATAATAATAATAATAATTATAGTAATAATAATGATAGTAATAATAATGATAATGATAATAATAATAATAATAGTAATAATAATGATAATGATAATAGTAATAATAATAATAGTAATAATAATGATAATAATAATGATAATAATAATAGTAATAATAATAGTAATAATAATAGTAATAATAATGATAATAATGATGATGATAATAATAATAATAATAATAATAAGTATGTTTTATTCTCCTAACCTATGCCTGAAGTGATACAATAAAAAAAAAATGAAAAAAAATAATTTTAAAAGAAAAATATTTAAAATATATATCTGTGTATATGGTATCAGTCTGGAGTATTTGACATTGGATATCATAGGACACCAATTCACAGTCGATATCATTGGACATCAATTCGCAGTGCAGGATATCAGACTTGTATTTGTTATAGGGCATCAATCCATTGTGTTTAACATAGGATATCAGGATATTTGACTAATATCCTTGATCACTGTTTAACTGAACTTCTGCAGAAAAATCAATTTACAGTATGATTTTGGTTCTGTCTAATGTAAATACTGTATGGTCTACGCATCAGAGGTCAATGTCGGTAATGGTAGGGTATATACAGGAGGTTGTGTTGCTCAGGGGTCAGTGTCACAAAGGTCACAGTCATACTGCTGTATCCATGGCTTAGTTCAGACGTGACACTAATATGTCACTCAGGAACTAATTAAAACAATAGGCTGTAGTTTGACATTTTTATTTGCTCTACAACATGTTCAATTTCACCTCAATCAAGAATGTAAATTAATAAATAAAAAATTCACAAGATTGATTTGCATGGAAATTAGGAAAAGCAGTGATGTTTAGCAGGTTTGTGATTCATTTGTTTATTTGGCTTTGTTTCTGCAAGGGAACGATATGTTTGTCAACTTCTTTTATTACAAATTACAATCAAATACAATTATTTTATATTTATTAATATATTGGCTATTTAAATAAATGTCTCTGCATACTAATATTACATGATAACCATAGTGTATGTATCAGACAATAGCTACTCTTTTTTTTTTTATCTGGCATTCTCAGGATCCAGAATGAGGCTGTTTGTTGCCTATCAGCCTCCGACTGTTTATAAATAATGCCCCCATTTGACTTCTGTCATAAACAATAGCTGCCATTTCAATCTGCTCATCTCCACATGATTTCACTCACCTCTGATGTCACAAGGCTGATACAGGTCATGAAACAATTCATTCAAACTACCAATTTTCCTGTATATACTCTAATAGTATAAGCATGTATGCTTTAAACAGTTGTTATTAAGCTGCGTATTTGCTAGAAATAATCTGATGCCTTGTAAGAAAATATTTCAAGGTTGCCCCAAAGGCTGTTACTATTTTGATCACTGATGATAAATTATCCATAAAAATGAAAATTGTCTCGTATAATTTTTTTATACAATTTTATTATTCTGTTATTGTAGTTTTTGTTGTATTGGTTTTTCGTAGAATATATTCTAATTATGTATTTAAGACTATATATGAAGATGCTCTGGAGGCTACTATTTGTACATGTATTGTTACTATTTCTTCAGAATGTTATGAACTTATACAAGCAACATGGTTTCAAATTTAATTAGAAAACATGATGGTATTGACACCATGAATAGTGATTAAATTTTCTCCCAAATTATATTTTAATCAGCTAGATATTCCTGGGTTGTTTTTTGTTTCCACCGTATATTATTGTTGGCGTACAAAACACTTGTTGCAGAGCTTTTTAGCATCTGTGATTTCATCTTCGTATCCCTTGTGCAACACATTTCAAAACAGCGATCAACAGAACAAACAATTTATTCCCATGGTTTTGTGGGGCATTTGATGCCTGAAAATGTATATTCTTGCAAAGATACAATATTACTTAGGAGGAATAATAAAAGCTGACTTAGGTCAGGTGACACTGTGTCAGCCCCACTCTCTACAATATTCTGAGTCCATTTAATTACAATGGCCTAAGGACACATTGTACACTAATAGAGTTTCCGTTAGTTTACTCAAATGTATTCACTCAGTGAAGACATCTTCCTCATATATTTCCTGGTTCCTCTTTGATCCTCTTTTCTTCTTCCTGATTCCATTTTGTATACATGGTAACCAGAACCAATCCTGTATTTCTGGAAACTATCAGACACCAGCCAGAAATATCTCGGGGTTGATGTTTACCATACCTGAAGGATAAGAGCATACTGCAACACTTTACAGAGACCAGGGTTTCAAATAAAATCAGCTAATCTGAAAACAGTTCTTGACATTTTAACGAGTTTATCAAGGCCTAGTAACAATACTGATATTTAAACACAACAAAAAAGATATCTCAATGGAGAGTTTCCACGTAGGTAACATCATAGCAGTCTGCAAACCTTGAAACCGACTGAAGGCAGTTAGTGTCTAGACATTGGTATCAAAGCTATAAACAGTCCAAATGAGGCACACCTGGCTTGAAGCAAGATATACTCAACAAAATAGATTAAGGGCCAACCAGAAATGTGCGGGGGGAACTTTCTACCAAATTTAGGAATCTGGTGCCATTCTTCTTCCAATTCTTCTGCAAGTTCTTTGAGAGTACCTGGAGCCTGTAGATGTTTGGAAATTCTTCATTGATAAAATAATATATGTAGCTATATCTTTATGCCCCAAAGGTTACTGGCCCTTAATTAATTTTGTTGAGTATATTTAGGCCTCTATAATGTATATATGCTCTACAACATTAATGTCCATAATGAAATATTTTAAAGTTTAAGTTTTGAACAATATTAAACCCATATATCCTACATCATGATTTAATCCTTTCATTGTTATGTGGGTATTGGAAATAAAAGATGCTAATATCTGAACAACTCTGACATTTAATTGCATATTAAACATTGTATCATATAATATATGTCTAAATATAATTCTAAATGTTGAAAAATTAATCAATCTAAATTTAGACAATAGAAAAAGAAAATAAATAAAATTTCATTCAGACACATATGCAGCCAATACTATTTTGCACGTACAATGTTTATTTTTTAGCCAGCTCAGCTCAGCTGATTACTGTATCATCACGTATAGGTGCAATATTCCCTCAGCTATGTTAAGTGCTAATTCAATCAATCAATGACTACTGTATTTCTCGCTACTGTTTCTATAAATAAAACACTTTTTTTTAGATATCATACATGACCCGGAAGTGACCACTCTGTTCTCAAGTACATTGGAACATGTTTGATTGCATATTTGTATGTACAGATTAACACATATTTTCCTGCTCTTTTATTTCAGGGCGTGAAAGTGTATGATGACATTGACATTAAAGAATATTTGGATGGGTTGGTACCACTTTGATATATTCACAAATCCTCGAATAGTAATTAAGCAACTGGCCTGTCATTGACTTTTAAGTATTATGTGATTCATGTTTGTCTTCTCTTTTAACCCTCTCCCTGCTGGATTAGGCAAAAGTACTGCTCATTAGGGCATCTCCAGTTGCATACAGCAGGGAGAGGGTTAATTTTCCAGCTGTTCCATAAATTAACCTGGTACAAATAAAAATACTTGCAACTGTTAAAAAAAAAGTATAAATTAAACAAAATGTATATCTTAATGTTCATGTATTTTTAACAATAGAGAAATATTAAAGAAAACTTTAAAATACTATGCGTATTCTCCATCAATGTTTTAGTATACGAACCAGTATTTCTACTGCTCTCTGTAGTATTTAGAGAATAACCCATGAGATACGAGGGATTAAGGAAAACATGTCCCGAGTGAAATTAATGTTCACACTTCCGAGCATCAGCGAGGAACACAATTTATTTCACGAGGGACATATTTTCCGTAATCACTCGTATCTCGTGGGTTATTCTAATTATTCAATATAATCATTTCAATTTAATTAACCATTGAAAACTGCCAACAAACAGCTGTGTATTTATCCGCCTGTGACATCAAGGTTGTTCACTTCTTGTAAGTATATTCTGACGGCAAAATATTGATCCTTTGAGTATGTTATTTAGAAGATAATACGTAATGCCAATTATTTTTTATAATGCAAATAATTTATTGGGTAGCAAAAGCAAAGGTTTTGTGCATGTGGACTGTGGCTAGTCATGGAAAACACAAAAAGACGTAATCAACACTGTTGATTATGGAATCGTTATTACACAGTAGATATCCACCACGTATATTGAATAATCTATTTTAATCCATGGTTCAGCTCGACAGAAAATTCATATCACTATGAGGCATAACTCACATTCATTAACAAAGAGTGACAACTCTTGTAGTGCTAAGATTGTTATGTGGAATGGGACTACCCTAAATTAACCCAGTAAAATGAAAAATAACAAATCCATTAAAAAAAAATTGTTAAATACATTATAATATTTCTGTTGTTGTTGTTAAAGTATTTCAATCCTCAATCAATATTTAAACAATGAATCTCCACATTCAGGCCCTCAGATGACGAAGGCTCCGAGCAGGGCCTGTACGAGATCCCGGTGGCTCGTCTCCAGCTCTCGGAAGACAGCACAGCGGCCATGGCAACGCCAGCAGGAAGCCAGTCCGTGGACCAGTGTAGTCTGGCCACTGCCGCCAGCATTGATGATCTTACAGAGGAGATGGCCGACGGCACACTTCCCCCACCCCTTCCACCTCGACGCGACCGAACGACCTCTGACCTGACCAGCGAGAAAGGTGGCGACGTCTCCGGCCGAGCATCAGCTTCCAGAGACGTCTACGACAAGAGCGACAGATCCGAGAAGAGCGATAAGTCTGACGATATCATTGACGATGGTTGGTCAGATGGAGATTTATTTTTTTTCATTGCTGATCTGGCCCCGAGATTATGAAAAAATTTTGGGTTACGAGTTCATGCTCAACTCAAAGTATTGTCCACAAATATGAGCTTTAGCATGAAATCACACTCGAAAGATTTCGTAATCTTGGGGCCTGGGCACCATTTAATGAAGTTCTTGTTATTCACTATTAGACCATAGCTCTCTGTAAGTAGCCTAGATCGCTATAATATAAGATCGATTATGAAATGTTTATTGTTTCATAGTAGATTTGAGAGCTTCATGAATGTATGCCCTAAAATGTCATATTTGTCTAGCCATTTTTCCCGATACTGTTTTGCCGTTTTTGAAACTGTATGGCTGAACGATCGACCTTTCATATCGTGTATTTATTCTATTTATTTTATATTATTCTGTAAAAAAAATTAAATTAAAATAGGTCTGCATGAAAGTCCATGTATTAACATAGCCAAAACAGATCAGAACCAGAATGAAACTTTTCGATTCAGCGCCATTTAAAACAACATTTACGCTGTGACACAGTATCTCCAACCTGAGCCCTCTGGAGCACAGGTAGTGATGTGTCATTGTATACGTTGCTTGTGTTATTGCAGATATTGTAGGAGACAGCACCAGTTACGAGTCATACGATGACGACCACCATGATGTGGACCTGCTCAAGAAACTCAACATCAAACTGCCAAAGTAAGTCTAGCAGTGAGCTCCAGTGTTGTTTATGCCAAAGTAAGTCTAGCAGTGAGCTCCAGTGTTGTGTATGCCAAAGTAAGTCTAGCAGTGAGCTCCAGTGTTGTGTATGCCAAAGTAAGTCTAGCAGTGAGCTTCAGTGTTGTTTATGCCAAAGTAAGTCTAGCAGTGAGCTCCAGTGTTGTGTATGCATACCTCAGGATATTTGCAGCAGTAAGACATTATCGGACATATCCATTGACGTCTAGCTTGTGTGTGACAGTATTGAATATACAGTAGTAGGTTCCACCAATGGATGAGTGAATGATGATGTTCTACCAATGGATTTTGATGTTGGTGTACCAATGGATGACTGTTGCTCTATCAAAGGCTGAATGTGTGTGATGTTGTTCTACCATTGCATTTTGATGCTGTTATAGTTTTAATGGATGACTGTTGTTCCACCAATGTTGTGTGATGGTGTTGTCGCAAATGGGTGAAAGATTCCCGCAGCGACTTTAAACTCCATAATCACTCACTCACTGCTGTGTGATATTACAATGAGTGACTGTGTTGTGTATGATGTTGTTCCACCAATGCTGTGTGACAGCGTTCCACCACTGCTGTGTGATGTTGTAACAGACTGTGTATGATGTTGTACTAACTCTGTGTGATGTTGTTACAGACGTCCTAAGAAGAAATCCAGCAAGCTGAAGAAGCTGAGCAAGTCACGGTCGTCATCCAACTGGGAGATCAACATGCCGTTCCGCAAGCTGGATGATGTGGTGCTGTCCGGGGAGCTGCAGTACCGTGGTAAACTGTCCTGGAACCGCAAGCTGGTGGCGCTCAGCAACGGAAACATGGCCTTGTACAAGCCTGACAAGGAGACAAAGCCCCAGCTTGTGGTGAGTCACGGTTCTGGCAGCAAGTTGTGGTTCTGAAGGAAGGGTGTTCTAGAAGGTAGTCGTGGTTGCAGGATTTGTGGTTTTAGAAGTGAATTGCAGTTATCGGTGGGAGTCACAATTCTGGGATGGAGTAACTTTTCTAAAAGGGAGTTGTGGTTCTAGAAGGTAGTCACAGTTTTAGGAGGCAGTCATGTTTCTAGTAGGAAAGAGTTCTAGAAAAGAGTTGCAGTTCAAAGTGCACATCACGGTTCTAAGAGAAAGAGTTGTGGTTCTTGGAAGGTGTCCTGGTTCTAGTAGTGAGCTGGTTCTAAGAGAACTGTCATCCTCAGAGGGAATTCTGGTTCTAAGAGGAAGTGGCAGTTATAGGAAGGAGTCACAGTTCTTGGTCATGAATTTAAGAGGGTTTTGTGCATGTGCATGTAGGCGTGTATCGGTGTGTGGCTTTACAAAAATGGTGTCTTTTGTTTGATGAACCTTTGTTTTTCCTATAGATGAAGGGATTTTAGTGGTTCTGGAAGATGGCGGGAAACTTTTTAAAATATTATTTATCATCTGATGATTTCCTGCCATTAACGATAGTGAAAATGAACACAATTAATTATTTATGATTATGGTGTTGATCAGAAGATAAACATAATTTTCACTGAAGCAATAGTTCATTATTCTCATCAGGTTGTATCTCTATTACCTGTGTGTAATAAAATGTACATATTCTCAGCTTTCTGTTGAGGTATCACATGATGAAATTGATTAACAAATAACTACAAAGAGACACTGAAGCCATTGTACTAATTGTAGATACTGACAAGCATGTGTCAGTTTATAAGAACTGATTGATACGCAGGCTAATGCATTGTACGGATGTTCAGCTACTGTTGCTGTTATAATGTCACGTACAGAGATGTTTACAACTAGCTGTGTAGTAAACGAGGTGATTGATGTACTTCAATAACAAAGGCTGGCAAGAGTGGAGTGGTTGGAGGCATCTTATCATTACTGTCATTGATTGATTGACCTGTTATATACTTATTGAAGCAAAGAAAATAATTCTGAAACCTCTGGTTCATTAGTTTCTTATTTTTCTTGAATTCTTTCCGAATAAACTGAATAAATTTTGTAATTGTATATTTGAATGAAATTTTATCATACAGAAATGTTTAATATTTTACACGTTTGATTTATGTAGGGTTTTGTTTGTGTATGTTTATTCAAAATGAGTTGTGCAAACATTAATGTATTTTTCAACTTTGGAAAATAAAAATTATTATTATTATTATATTCCGCCGACAGTGTACTAGCCTTTAGAAAATTATAATAATAAATGGTGACGGAACAGGTCGTATAAATCATGAACAAAGACCGGCAGGCAATGGTTGACACAAAGTCAAAGCCAATTTGATTACTTACTGGTAAATATGTATAACTAATGTCTAATTACTACTATTGGCAAGAAGTACTTGAAAAATAATTATGAATTCAAATCTGAACAATGAATAAGTACTGGTGTTTATAACAAGTATTGACAATTATTTTGTTCAAATATATTTATTTTCTGTCAACCAACCATTCCTAATCTCCAATTGATATTCATTTTATATTGCCATTATTGGACCCAACTGACTGGCCAAAATATCAAATTATCTTTATTCATATTTTGGACTGCCCAAGCCAAAATTATCATAAAAAAAGTCTGTAAACCAGGGAATCGAATAACTATGGCCTTAACAATAATCAAAATCTCAGTCTGCGTCAGCTGCTGCTTACAATCCACTTTCTGATGATCAAATTGCAGTTTATTTAATGTAGTTATTCCTGTGACATTTAGTTCACACTATCCCCTGTGGCGTAGGAAAGTAGTGCCAAAGCACAAACTGATGCCAACAGGAAAACCAAACCCAGTCACAGTGTGTAGTAATTGGCCACCAAGTAGGTCTGCATAATATTGAGAAAATTATTTGTTCCAGCTGTTTGATAGTTGGTCTGGATGTTAAGGTGTTAATGGTAGAGTTCACTGCAATCCTGTGACATTGTTGCCTTGTTGTATTGAATGTCACTGAAGAAGTATTTGTGAGCACAGGTTCTGAAATTACCATAGTGTATCAGAGGTTTTTATCTAATTTATTTCCTCTAAAGCTAAGTTGCATGAGGGAGAGGTGGGGGGGGGGGGGGTGATAGCACATTTCCCGTCGCAAAATGAAGCAATATTGATAGGATGTGCTGTCTGTAGAGTGGCAATTCAGTTATCATCCTTGGTCTTGTCAGTACCATCCGATGCTCACAGGTTTACTGCAACATTCAGCGCTACAGATATTGTTGGTTTCCTCCTGCCCTAAACTGAAAAGCTGTCATACAAGTGAAAGAATCTTGAAAGCGGCTCTAAACCCCAAATTTAAAAATAAAATAAAAAAATAAAAACACAAAACATTTGCAGGTGAATCAATTTTTTATCACCCTCTAAAATGTTCTTTTTGTCCCCCCAAATCATAAATAATTACCACTTTTCCATTAAGAAGATTAAAATTCTTCCATCACCTCACACTGGCAATAAACCCTGCGTATGTTTGGTTTCTGAGTAGCAGCCAGTACTTGCAGGTCTCCTGCAATATTCATTGCTACAGGTGTCGCAAGTTACCTTTTGCCGTAAACTGACATGCTGTAATACTGCAATGCTCAAATAAATCTTGAAGGCAACTGTAAATCCCAACTCAAACTTGTAAACAATCAGACTTGATTCTCTCACAATCTGTCCACATCCACTTGACCAGTATCAGCCAATAATCACAGGTTTCCTGCAACACTCCATGCTACAGGTGTTGCAGTTTTCCTCCTACCTATTTCTTATACATTTTCTCTCATTCTGTTCAGATCCACCTGATCAGCGGCCAAAACTCGTAAATTTCCTGCAACACTCAGTGCTATGGGTGTTGCAGTTTTCCTCCTACTTATTTCTCATGCATTTTCTGTCCAGATTAACCTGACTGGGTACGAGGCTGCTACACACAAAGATCATCGGAAAGGCTACGAAGTGCGGCTGTGTCACGACAACTCCGACAGCCATGTCTTCTCCGTGGACTTCAAGGAGTGGGCACAGCTCTGGACTGATGTGAGTCTCCTCATCCAGACACCAATTTTACTAGCCAGACCGTCCTCTCACCCCAGCCAGCCAGCTCTGTGGTGTAATGGTTCGAGCGTCGGCCTGGAGTGTGGAAGGTCGCGGGTTTGATCCCTGGTCGCATCATTTCAAAAGACGTTAAAAGATGGTACTTGTTGTTCCTCTGCTTGGTATCAGCATTAAAGGGGTAAAGCAAGGACTGGTCGGCTCGGAGTCAGTATACTGTGTCTGAGTGGGGTATTCATGTTC
>JAUTBT010070843.1:0-13714 GCA_032361225.1 Lepetodrilus schrolli
GCAACATTCAGCACTACGGATGTTGTGGGTTTCCTCCTGCCCTAAACTGACAAGTCGTGATATAAGTGAAAGAATCTAAACCTCAATTAAACATTTTTAAAAAAAATCATGTGTGTTTCAAGCACTTGTTAAAGATAATAAACAAACAATTATTTTCCTTCTCTTTTAATAACCTGTTTAATATTAATTACTACTCTTACAAAAACAGAAATATTCTTATCATTTCAGAGAAACTTGGCTCTTGCAAAAGCATCTGGGAGGAAAGCAGCACAGTATATTGTCAATACGTATTCAAAATATTTCAACTACAGAGAAGCAGATCCTCATATAGAAGTAATGTACATGCTTTAATTGGATGTTATCTGGTGCTTTATGTTATAGAACAAAAATATATGTATTTGTTATTATATGTATATAGTTGGACAATCTAATTAAACTCAGATCTCGTTTCCCTCCATAAACATTTTTACATTCTTTTTCGAAACAAAATGGCAAATGTCCAAGTATCTGAGGGTCATTTTCGATCTGATTTTAATGATATTGGTAGGTGGAGGTTGTGGGATATGTATTATTAGCATGTGGTGTTGTTTCTGCTAGTGACTCAAGATACTAATCTATGAGAGATAATTCAGTTGATCACTGTGATGTATTACCATACTATCCTGGAAGTTAAACAGGTGATTGGAATATACCTCGGATCCATGTTTGTTTTAGCGATTTGTTTGAAATAGAATCGAATGTTCTTTCCTACTGTTTAATGATTTGTTTATTCTCATCCTTTGAGAAAAATCACTCATTAGTCATTTTGTATCCAACCAATTTGGATGATACTGCAGATATAACTGACATGTCTAGGTGTTGTTCTTTTGGGGGTTATTTGTAAACATTTGTTGTTGTCTCCATTTTAGGCCTTCATGCCCAAACCTAAGAACTACAAGTTCAAAAAGCCTTCCATTAGCGCACTGATTGAGAGAATAAATCAAAGACAGGGCAAGGATGCAGCGCAGATGTACGAACTTCTTAAAGAAAAAGGTAAACAAACAAGTCATGAAAAACTACGACAATTGGCAATGAATGCATCACAAATATTTTAATAGAACGTCTTCTAAATTGAATACTGCACTTCCATATATCTGAATGTTCTGTTGAGTAAAACGAACCTTTTCATGTAAATAAGTATCTTTTTAAACCTTCCATAAACATTAATAATATTTATGAATATAGAACCCATTGTGAACTAAAGACATATTTTGATCAGACCCGATATGAAGCAGTAGCAATAGAGCATGATGAACAAAATATTGATGCAGTTCATACATTGATGGATGCAATAAAGTGGTGGGTGGTAGTCAGTGGTAGATTGCTGGACAGGAGCTAATTATCCTGTTTGAACCTGCCCCTGGGCCCAGCATGTATGTACACAGAGGTTATTACCTACGCAGGTGAGGCCATTGAGCCAGACATCCACCAGCGTCTGTTGGACCTGTTGTGTGTGTACAATGGGGAGGATGCCACAGAGAAACTGCTGCCGGAGGAATTCATGTTCCGCCGCGACCTCGGCCTCCTGTCCACCAACATCTACCGCCGCACCTGGAAGTCAGTACACAGTCGGGGATGAAACCATTTCCATTTTTTCATGCAGGCCACTCATTATAGTATATATGTATCTCCTTGCCTGATGCATTTCCGTACTGAATTTTGAACATTGTATGATATAACTGAGTAATGGCCTGTGTTTTCTTTCTTCTAGGGGTACTTATTGTCCCAATGATGAATGAATGACTTGTTCAGAAGAAGTCCTAATACATAGTTAGCAAGCTAGTTTGTTTATATATAATAGTTAGCAACTATAATAGGTGTTGGAAACAATTACCACTTGTAAAGTTTTAAGTATTTTTATGTTGTTTCATGCATATATTTAACCCCCTCCCTTCTGGATTAGGCACAGGTAATGCTCTTTAGGGCATCTCTGGTTGCCTGCAGCATGGAGAGGGTTAAGGTAATTATACTCACACAATACTTAAGGTATGGTTAAATTTAGTTCAGTGGAGGAAGAAATGGCTGTTTTTAATAATAAAATTCCAATTTCTGCAGAAACCATGGCCAGGCGGAGAAAGTGTTTGAAGACATGAAAGTGAAGACAACTGAAGCGTACTGCAGCCTTATCCGTGGAATGGCAAAGGTAGGTGGTGTGTGTTGTGAATACATCTCAGCGTTTTTGTTAGCTTTGCTGAGTCGTGTGATTGCCAGAAAACAAGTGACTAATTTGCATGTCACATCTCTGATCAATGTGTTGTTTCAGTACTTACAGACAGACAAGGCAACGATGTACTACGCAACCATGAAGGATGAGAAAATGCCAGGTAAGAAAACTCGGTTACTGTTTCTACATTTAACCCCGATATGAAAACGAAGAAGAATTCCACTATTACTCTGACTGAGCCCGATGTTTCTGTTACAGTTGACTGTGCCACTTACAATGCAATGATCTACATCTCGACATTCATTGATGAGACCCATCTTGCCAAATGGCAGCACATGCAGGTAAGTATCCTTCCTTTTCCAGGTGATAAACACAGGTTATATTGATATTGATCATGTGTGTTTGTATAACTGTAGGTTATATTAATATTTATTATGTGTATGTATATCTGTCCGTATCACAAGTCATGACAACGTGTTCTCTTCTATTGTTGCAGGGTGTATTGAAGGACATGAAAGAGAGTGGAACAAAGCCCACCCTTGCCACCTTCAACACTGTTTTGTTCTCACTGAAGAGAATCTCCAGATACACCAAGGCGCCGACATATGCCATGCAAACACTCAATGAGATGAGGATTTGTGGGATAGGTGCCATTATTTTATTACATTTTTGGGGTACATTTTGTTAATATCTGTGTCCTAAGCATAGATATTAGTAATGGTAGTACAGTGGACGGTCGTCATACTTCAAAATTAAGGTCAAATGTTCAAATCTGGTCCTCAGAGTTGGTATTATGTGTTCATGCTTAAGTTAAATGGTATATGTAATATAATGTTGCAAACAATTTTATTTCAGAACCTTCCCTGGCATCTTTCAAATATTTGATCGATACTGTGTATATCCATGAGAGTGAGTACATGTTTGTCAATAATACGTGGACCTATTAGCCCAGTGAGAAGATATCACTGTGTACCATGAAAACATTATATTGGTTATTTATGGACAGGAGTGGCATTAATGTCTGTGAAAGTTATCTATCTGATTCAGTCCTGATAGGGAGTGCTATATGGACTTGATTCAGTCCTGATAGGGAGTGCTGTATGGACTTGATTCAGTCCTTATAGGGAGTGCTATATGGACTTGATTCAGTCCTTATAGGGAGTGCTGTATGGACTTGATTCAGTCCTGATAGGGAGTGCTGTATGGATTTGATTCAGTCTTGGACTTGATTCAGTCCTGATAGGGAGTGCTGTATGGACTTGATTCAGTCCTAATAGGGAGTGCTGTATGGACTTGATTCAGTCCTAATAGGGAGTGCTATATGGACTTGATTCAGTCCTGATAGGGAGTGCTGTATGGACTTGATTCAATCCTGATAGGGAATGCTGTATGGACATGATTCAGTCCTGATAGGGAGTGCTGTATGGACTTGATTCAGTCCTGATAGGGAGTGCTATATGGACTTGATTCAGTCCTAATAGGGAGTGCTGTATGGACTTGATTCAGTCCTGATAGGGAGTGCTGTATGGACTTGATTCAGTCCTGATAGGGAGTGCTACAGGTGCTGCAGATGTCTTCACATATAAACTGAAAATAAATGAGATGAATGAAATAATCTTGAGAGCAACTCACACACACACACACACACACACACGCACACACACACACACACACACACACACACACACACACACACACACGCACACATATGCACACACACACACACACACACACACACACACACACTATTTTAGTGTTGTATATGTTTCAGATGTAGATTCCAGTGTCCTGAGTGATATCATTGCCTATCTTGAGGGAAAGGAGTTCACTGTTAGGGACGCAGATGACGGTAACATGATTTCGTACTTTGTCAACTTGATTCTAAGGACCAGTTCCCATGGTAGACTGTTAGCATTTGTCTATCATTATCATTCATAAGCAGTATTACTGGAAACAAAAGTTAAAAGTTTGTATAAATGAAATACTTTGTAATTATGATGATACCAAATATACAGCCATGCTTTTGATTAATCAAGTAAGGAAGGAAATGCAAAAGATTTTGTTAAATTGCTCAAGCTTGTTCTCTTGTTTTCAGTGGGGTTTTTCACCAATGCCATGGCCAAGGTAAGCATGCAAGTGTTGTTGCTTTTTTTTTTAGAAATGTGTATACAGAAATGTATTCCTGTTTCTTTCAATATCTATCAGACATTAATGTGAAAGTGTTTAGTGTTACCAATGGTATTTATTCAGCTATACATGTCTCAGTCATTTATATCCTTGTCTTAACTAGCTGTCTGTTTACATCCAGTGCTACATCAACCAGAAGGACTCCGAGTTGGGCCAGCGAATTGACAAACTTCTGAACACTGGCAACAACCATGCCTTACTGGGAGACGGCCATGATGAACCAGTGTACTAGTGAGTAGATCCATGTACTAGTGAGTAGACCCATGGACTAGTGAGTAGACCCATGGACTAGTGAGTAGATCCATCTCCTAGTGAGTAGACCCATGGACTAGTGAGTAGACCCATGTACGAGTGAGTAGACCCATGTACTAGTAACTAGACCCATGTACTAGTGAGTAGACCCATGGACTAGTGAGTAGACCCATGTACGAGTGAGTAGACCCATGTACGAGTGAGTAGACCCATGTACTAGTAACTAGACCCATGGACTAGTGAGTAGACCCATGGACTATTGAGTAGACCCATGGACTATTGAGTAGACCCATGCACGAGTGAGTAGACCCATGTACTAGTAACTAGACCCATGTACTAGTAACTAGACCCATCTACTAGTATGTAGACCCATGTACTAGTGAGTAGACCCATGTACTAGTATGTAGTTGTCCTGTACTATCTAGTTCGTTGTTCTATACCAGCCATGAATATGGATTGAATCCTGCCTGGTAGGTTCTCTGCAATGGAAAACTATTCCACATTGAGGTGTATGTCTGTGTTCATTCTTTTCAGATATTACTGTGGCTCTTAGCATGTTGTTGTGGGTTATCCTCCATTTAAAACATATTGCCATGTAACTGCCTAGTGACAGCACAAGACAATCTCTGGATTCCACTTCTATGTAGTGATGATACATACTCTTCTCTGCCTCGTGTTTCAGTAACTTCTATTTCCGACTTCTCTGTGTGATGGAAGACATGCGCACCATTATGGAATTCTACGACAGGAATGTTCCCCACGTTAGTATTCTACCACTGGCCCACATACTGCTGTTTTTTAGCATTATAAACTGGGGTTATTCCATATTAATTTCCGTTCATATTAATTCAGAGAACTAACATGCAGTACTTTACAACATGATAATTATCTAGTATAAGAAAAACGAGTGAAATTGTGATATTTTATACTGTAGGCAATGAAAGTACATGAGCAGTGTCTAGATGTGCATAGCATCAACGTAATTAATAACATATGCATCATATCCTTTGTATTGCATCAACTTATCACCAGCTACTCTTTCTCCAACCAGATATGGAGCCCTAGTAACCAGGCTGTCGATGAGCTTCTCAAGGCAGTGGAACTACAGGATGGATACAGCTACTTGCCTCGCATCTGCAAAGGTCTGTGTTAATACTGGGATTGGTTCTGTTACAATGTCAGTTGCCTATCATATATTGAGGTCAGTTTTATACTGCATTGGTGGGGTGGGTGGCAGTGCAGTGGTAGAATGTTTACATTTGGAGCCAAAGGCCCCGGGTTCAAATCCTGTCCCGGGGGCCCTGCATCAATGGTAGCGAAATTTACCTTACAAACACTATCACATAGGATACGCTGTCTGCACTGTGGTGGTCAGTACCCATCAGTGCTCGCAGGTTTACTGCAACATTCAGTGCTACGGATGTTGTGGGTTTGCTCCTGCCCTAAACTGACAAGTCATGATATAAGTGAAAGATTCTTGAAAGCGGCTCTAAACCCCAATCAAAAAAAGAAAATATACTGCGTTGGCAATTGGATATGCAAGTAGTTTTGAAAAGGGTACGGTAAATGGTAAAACTGTTGTCTATCGGGAGAGTTATCCTTTTATGTGGTCAGATACAGTGGTGTCTACAATAAATTGTGACATCTGTCTATTTTCTTTTCACTTCGTCATTAAATTCAGTCCAATAACAAATTTCAGACCTGGCGATGTTTGACTTCATGCGACGTCCAGAGACGCTGGGTCCAGTGCTTGAGCTGATGGCCAAGAAGAAACAGGACCCAGAGGTAAGAATGGTTGTGTATTCCTTATATGGTCATGGGGCCAGCGTCACAAATGGCCATGAGCTTGTGAGATCAGTCAGCAGTGGTACTAGAGTTGTAACTCCTATTTTTCAATATATGGGGTGGATATTTACTGTGTAATAACGATTTGATAATCAACAGTGTTGATTACATCTTTTTTTGTTTCTCGAAGCTGATTGGTTGAAACCAGGACTACTTTCACTCTAATTCACACATGCAAAGGCTTCAATGAATATTTCATCAACGCAAAATCATTGTGTGATGCAGTATTTATGTAGGTTCTTATCGCAGATCATTCTAAGACTTAAGATATAATTCCTTTAAATGCAAAACAAGGTTAATTTGTAAATAATTTGCTGCGATTGGTGCTAAATTCAAGAGGGTTTTCATTCACACAAATTCATGATAATGCACTTTTACACTCGTCTGCTGCATTCTGTAACCTGTTGTTAGTAATCAAACCTGGCTACTGTCATATGGCCACATTTCACCGATTAAAGTTATCGACTTAGCTTAGTGAACATCAACGGAGACTTAATTGGACGTGTACAGATAGCTGTTTGTTGTGAAAACTAGGTTAGGTGAATTGTACACATTTTCGACTGCGAGTTTTCCCTGACATATTGTTTCGTGGGTTATTCCTCTAATTCATGTATTCCGAGTTACAACTCACACATAGCACTACTATCATTCTGTGGAATGGTATCCTATCATTATCAGGGTATCGTTTCTCGAAGCACTTGTGTCTACTGTACGAAACAGTAGCGATCTGTTATACATGGCGATTGGGCACTTACGTGAGCGCCATGGCCTCATAGTGGATGTGAGAGCTTTGTGAAACGCTACCCAGATCAATCCAAGATCACTGAAGGTACTAAAGATAATTAAATCACATAAAATATCTTCAATCCAGTGAGAACATACAAGCACTATTTACAGCAAACGTTTCATTAGGTTTTTTTTGTCTTGCAGCTGGCAGAAAAGTTTGCAGAATTTACCAACTTTCTAATAAAGCGATGGCTGAATGAAAAGGAAACCAATATCATGAGATCAATCGAGTAAGTTGTACCTTACACATTATTTGTTGACCTGATTTGATATTTGCAACAATCTGTTGTGAACTAGGATAAGCTTATAGATATGATAGGGCAATTTCTGGGTCTATGAGACTCCGTATTATTGCCATTTTATGTCAGAATTGCAAATTACTGGTCACATTTATTTATAGTTTTGATAAGTGAAAGAATCTTGAAAGTGGCTGTAAACCCCAATTTAAAAAAAAATAAAATATGAGTTTTGATTTTTTTGAGAAAATTATGAAATGTTGATACTAAGAAATGGGAAATCGTCATAGTTGTTACTTATTCTACATTACAACTAATACTGGGTTTTAATATGAGTTTTATTTGATCAGACCATATTCAGTTTCAATACAATTCATCTTGTTCATTGTATATTTTCCAAATAATTGCTTTCTGTAATATACCAAATGCAAAGTCAGATATCTGTGACTCTTAAATATACTAAAGGTAAAATTTGAAGCAACACCAAATATGCCATCACTTTTTACATTGTTTAAAGTCACTTTAATGGTTAAATTGTTGAACTGTTGACATAATGAAACACTAATAAATGTTTCCAAACAAGATATCTTACAGTGTCCTTTACTTTTTCTAACATTTTCTGCATTATGGTTTTGCTTGAAGTATACCATACTTTTCAACTAAACAAAACATGTTCACTTTTCACTTTAATCATATGTACCTGTCTTAATAGTGGCAAGTAACCCTCAAATATCACAGTTATAAATGTACCTTAAAAATTACCTTATTCCAAGAAATACTACACTTTAAGTTATACATCTGCCAGTCATATCGATTACTGAATAAAGATCTCCTGGCTTTCATCTTGTTTGATCTTCTACAGGTTAACTGGCGATATGATTGCAAATGTGTTGAAAATCTCACTGCATGCAGACAACTTTCAACAAGCTTGGTGAGTACATGTATCAGCAAAACCAGTGTACTGTGTTAATTTTGTGCATGGCAAAGATTTTCAAGATATTGTACATTGATTGTATTGAGATACTATTTACTTCTCTTCTAATGATTCACAAGATAATCAGTATTTTATTAAAATTTGGGTTTCTTTCTTTAGGAAAGTGTATGAAATCTACAAGGCTCAGAGTCACCACTTTACTGGAATTCCAAGGTTGGTAAAATGATAATACATATTTTTGCAAGTTCGAAGTTATTTTATTGATTGCAATGGTAATATGTTTATAGGATGTTTACTGCCATCAGTTAAATAAAAGTTACAAGAATTGGATATGAATTTAGAGCCTAATTCTAAACTGAGTGTTGCCATTTTATAGATAAATACGTAAAGGGGCAACCAACCATAGAAATTGCACAACAAATTCACATTAACTTGCAGCTCTTATACAATAATGCAACATGGAAATATTTGTATTCAATTTAATGCTTTTGAAATTGGAATTTTGTTTCTCATTTTGTTTGACTGAATTTAATGTTATGCACAGATCTCGCACAATTATTCAGACTATTAGAAATTTATGTTGTTGTTTTTAGTGAGGAGTCCTTTCTACAGCTACTGGATGGCTGCGTACTGGAGGCAGACATCGACAAAGCTCTGGTGCGGAAAATAACATCTATATTATTCTTGTAGTTTGTTTATCTGTGTTGTTTACTAATAGGTGCAAATACATTGCTATATAAATACAGAGTGTTTTGTCATTGATGCATGATGTACGATTAATTCAGTGTTCAGTCATCAGGGGTGTAGCTACTATTGGGCCACAACCATAGATAACTTTGTCTTTAGAAAGCAATTTCAACATTCCAGGTGTCTCCATGGCAACATGTTATGTGGTCCTGCATTTTATTTCACTTCTGGCAACACCACTGGTCATTGATGAACATTATATTCTTTATGCATGCTTTTTATACATCCTTGATGCATGCTTTTCTATTTATTCCAAAACGGATGCATGTTCTTCTAGTCCGTTCATTCAGTTTCCGTCATGGATACATGTTTTCTTGATATACAGAATGTTCTGGCGTTGATGCACCAGCTACAAATGGCAGATGTTGAGACTGCAGCAGAGAAGATCAAGAAGGAAATGAATCTATCAGAAGCACAGAAGTAAGTTATTCCTTTGGTTCACTCAGTCCACACTAAATACAAAACATACATGGATCTACCACACTACATGCATGGTCGAAACTTATTGCAAATTAACCTCATGCTAAGTTTTTGGTTATTAATTATATGAAGTAAAGAGATAGATGGTTATTGATGAGTTCAGATAGGTGAACCACTGTCTGTAGTTCAATAAGCCAGCTCGGAGTTTCGAATACACACAGAATACGCATGCACGTGTCAATGGTGAAAGTTCATGTAGTATAATGCATAGTATTGTATAATGCTATTGTCATGCTTACAACTACCAGAATACTTTACAATGATTGTAACAAACACATAACGCAAAATAGATGATACAGTGCCTCAAGACAGCTGTTGTTCGTGTGCTTTCACCTTTGACATGCACATGTCTTCTGCGCACCTTTGAAACTGAGCTGGCTTATTTGAAGGTAATGATTTAAAGATGCCATCAGACAAATGGTACAGATCATAACAGGTGTTCTTCTATTTCAGGCAACACATAGACGTGCTCCACTCAAAGTACTGGTAGCTGTGATCTTATCCATGCCAAGTACTGGCAGCTGTAAGAACCCACGTCAGGAAGAGGCTGATTGACTACCATACAAGATGAAGACTTCTGTGATTCTATCAGTAAAAGAAAATCACTAAACTTAGATGTGTGTGCTATGGTTATACGAGTCTGGACTGTATGACACAGACAGTTAACAAGATGTGCATGTGTGTGTGTGTGTGTGTGTGTGTGTGTGTGTGTGTATAAAGTACAGAATATTTATAATATACAATTTGTAAATATTGTGTCTGAATGATATGGGATAGCATTGGCAGTGAATGTCATCGTAAAACCAGCAGTTGTCATCTGTGCCTTCCAGGTATTTGTGCTTAAAATACAGCTGCCATTTTTGTCCATTGGAAATCTGTAGATTATATTTCACGAACGTACAGTTTTCTGTTCATTATATTCAGGAATGTACAATTTTGAAATTCATCATTTGAGACTGTGTGGTCTTGTACTTTTCAAACTGCAGTGTACCATCACTCACACATTGAAAAATATCTTGACTACAGTCAGGATCCAACTTGAGACTTCTGAATACGAGTCCTACGCTTTACCACCCGAGCTATGCAGCCTACGAAGAAAGCAACCAAAATTCATCAAGTCTTTTGAAACGGTCACAGCAGCCAGCAACAGCATATCCTTCCCAATGTGTCCTTCCACGATATGTGTGTGACCATCCAGCTGGAGGACAAGCATACTCAAGAAGGGCATGTGAAATGTGTGCTGTATTTTACGTCCGATAACATCCTCGTAACAAGTCAATTCATGAAAAGCAATGTCCTCGCCCCTTGTGGTTCTCTGACATTCTTTCTCACGAATCATCTGTTGCTAGGATGTTATCCTATACATAAGCAGTGTGAAGAGTATTGTCAAAGCATATAGTTCTATACAGAACACCAAAATAATTGAAAGGTTTTGTATTGCCATCAAATGTACATCTATAGATAAAACAAAATGTAAAATATATAAATAGATATTCATAAAATACGATTAAAAGTTGTATATTTTCGTTACTGGTACATGTACCTTCATCACCCCAACAATTATCAGGGTTAAATGAAGCTATCAATTAGACCATGATTACACAATATTTGTATGTCTAGAGGCATTATTATTATGCCTACTGATACCAAATCTAATTTGGTCTTCTGAGGTAAATAATGGAGTGTACCGGACATCAGATAGAGATCTTACCTAAGAGATTTTAGATATCACAATTACAAAAGTTAAAAAAAAATCCAATAAGGATTTTCAAAGCATTTTGACCTCCTGGAGTGCCAGTGTTGAGGTGAGTGAAACACACAATGAACGGTACAAGCTAATATGGTTTGTATGAAACTATGTGTGCTCTTTAGGACTCGCCAATTTTCCATGCTAATAAAAATGAACCATATTACATGAGATTCCCAGCATCATATTGAATTCTATCAACAAGTGTAATTGTTCTGTAATGGTAAATGGTGAAGATGAATTACATCACAAGATCTTGCACAAGGACATCTCCTGTAGGAGATAACATTTAAAATACAGCCACCATTTTTGTCCATTCAAAATCTGTAGATTATTTTTCACGAATGTACAGTTTCTCTGTTCATCATATTCAGAAATGCACAATTTTGAAATTCATCATTTGAGATTGTGTGGACTTGCACATTCAAAACTGCAGTGTACCATCACCAATACATTGAAAAATGTCTTGACTACAGTCGGGATAGAATTCAAGACTACGAGTCCTACGCTTTACCACCTAAGCTATGCAGGCTACAAAGAAAGCAACCAAAATTCATCAAGTCTTTTGAAACGATGTGTTTGTACATAGTTTGTATAGAACACGATATGTGCGTGACAATCCAGTCGGAGAACAGGCATACTTGCGAAGCGCACGTGAAGTGTGCTGTATTTTAAGTAGGATAACATCCTCTTAACAGTCAATTTGTGAAAAGCAATGTCCTGGCCCTAAAGGGGCTTATCCTCAGTGGGGACCTCAGTGGGGACACTCTGCAGGTCCCACAATGACTTCGCGAAGGTTTTGGCGTCGTCCACCCCCTCGCAGCCGACTTGTAGTGAGTCTGGAATGTCTTCGTACCCATACAAGGCTCCAGCTATGGCTGCTGCCATCGTAGCTATTGTGTCTGTGTCGCCGCCCAGGTGTATTGCGAACAGAATTGTACGTTTCATTCTGTTGTCAGTCTGTAACATACAATACGTTATTGTGATGTATTAAAGAAGAGTGAATTTGGGCATCTTTTCATGAAGCTCCTGTATCCACTACAACAGAGTACAACACCATAATCCTATCAAGTTGACAGATCTTGCAGTGGATACAAGAGTTTATATCATTAATTTTTAATTTACTTAATTGATGTTTAGATCTGCTTTCAAGATTCTTTCACTTATAACATGGCTTGTCAGTTTATGGCAGGAGGAAACCCACAACATCTGTAGCACCGACTGTTGTAGTAAACGTGCGAGTTTATTAAATGGGTGTCTACTGATCCTGGCCGTAATGCAGCCAGGATAGATACTGATAGATAGATATAGATACAGATATGATACCTGAAGACTGGGTACATCTTTGTATGCCCTGAGAAATGAGTACACAGCAGCCGGTACAGAGTCCAATGCAGATATATCGGTACCTGCAATACAACATTCCTAGTGGTATTAAATAATACACTGTTGTACAGAGCCCAATGTAGATGTGTTGTTATCTGCAATACAACATTCCTAGTAGACTGCTGCGAGTTCACAGCCAGGGCTCACCTGTATAAAATGGTGTGACTCTAAGGAATTTAAAAATTAGGGGTTTAGAACCGCTTTCAAGATTCTTTCTCTTATATCACGGCTTGTCAGTTTAGGGCATGAGGAAACCGCAACATCCGTAGCGCTGAATGATGCAGTAAACATGCGAGCATCAGCTGGTACTGAGAAGACCAAGGATGATAACTGCATTGCCACTCTACAGACATCGCATCCTATCAATATCGTGTCAGAAAAGTAACTTCCGCGAACATTGATGTCCATATTTTAGAAGTCTTGCAGTAACTTGAAATATTTTATTTAATATAAAACGATAACGACAATGGGTATGTTGAAATGGCCCTTGTCACCTTCATATGGTGTCCATAATGATTGAGATGAATACTATTAGGTCCTTACCTAGAACACTCTGAATGACATCAACTGACACATCCTTCTTCAGAAACTCTTTCATCCTCGCCAATTTATAGCAATAGGGTAGCTCTACTTCATCCTTTCTGGAAAATTCAATCAATTGTATGAACTTAATTGGTCATCATAAACATACACAGTACATGAATGAATTACAGTACAACCAGATCCAGATGAATTTGAGGTGGGAGTGAGACATCTTGCCTAGGCCACGTGATTTAACACAACTTGCGCCATGTACGACCCCTTGCCTGCAAAGCCTATCAATTCCCGGCACAGCGAGATCAAAGGGCTACGGTCGGCACTGATAGTTCAATCAGATGCGTTCTAAGATGTATTAGCTCCGCCTACTTGTC
>JAUTBT010070854.1:0-13711 GCA_032361225.1 Lepetodrilus schrolli
TTTCTCTCTCTCTCTCCCTCTCTCTCCCTTTCTCTCTCCCATTCTCTCTCCCCTCTCCCTCTTCCTATCTCTCCCTCTCTCTCCCTCTCTCTCTCCCTTTCTCTCTCTCTCTCCTCTCCCTCTTCCTCTCTCTCCCTCTCTCCCTTTCTCTCTCTCTCTCACTCTCTCCCCTCTCCCTCTTCCTCTCTCTCCCTCTCTCTCTCCCTATATCCCTGTCTCTCTCTCTCATTCTCTCCCCTCTCCCTCTTCCTCTCTATCCCTATCTCTCCCTCTCTCTCCCTCTCTCTCTCTCTCTCCCTCTCTCTCTCCCTCTCCCTCTCTCTCCCATTCTCTCTCTCCCCCTCTCCCTCTTCCTCTCTCTCTCTCCCTCTCTCTCTATCCCTTTCTCTCTCTCTCTCCCTCTCTCTCCCTCTCTCTCTTCCATTCTCTCTCCCCTCTCCCTCTTCCTCTCTATCCCTACCTCTCCCTCTCTCTCCCTCTCTCTCTCTATCTATCTCTCTCTCTCTCTCTCTCTCTCTCTCTCTCTTGAGTAATCTTGCCACCGTTCCATTTCAACAGAGTCTCTTGGCTTCCTTGTCATCGTCATGATCATCATTGAGATCATGGTGCGACTTCAACCCAAAGTCCAGAAACTGATTCCATTCAGACGAGTGTCCAAAGAAGGCAGACAACTCAGCCCAAAGGAAGAAAACGATTTATCTCCTGTATCCAAGGTAATCTTTGGCACAAAGCTGTTCACACTTCTTTATCTTATTCCATAGGACTTATTAAGGTCTGGACCTGCATAAGCGAGACATCTTGAATACTACTCATTCTTCAGGTCATGGTCCCTGTTCCACATAACGATGGTAGCGCTATGAGAATCGTAGTTCATGTTAACGTATATATATTACGATTATCGTAGCGCTACGATCATTCTGTGGAACTAGGCCCAGGTAATTGTTTCACGAAGCTCTCGTATCTACTAAGAGCGCTCTACTCTACTTCATGACGAGATGGGTCCCATTCCACAGAGCAGGCGTAGCTCTACGAATACGTTAACATGAGTTATGACTCGTAGCGCTACGATCGTTCCGCGGAACGGGGACCTGGCACTTAGGAGAGTGCTATGGTATCATAGTTGATACGAGAGCTTCGGGAAACCATACCCTGGACTAGCACATTCGAAGCAGCGTAACTCAATGGCAGTACCATAACTTCAACCTTAGCAACGATGTAATGTATGGTGAAGATTGGAGTTAAGGTTATTTTAGACTTACGCCGTTTAGAAGTAGACCCAGTACCCTGTACCTACTGCGCACGCCTCCTATCTTACCACTCCAAGTCAGAGGAGTCTATATTAAACACACCATAATTATCTGTCTTGTGTGAGAGATGTAGTACAGACAACATAGAAGACAATATCTGAAAATTAAGGAGAAAGACAGCTATTTATATAGCGTCTTCTGTATGAGGTTGGTTGGCTACATAGCATCCTACTCAAGCGTATATTTTGTAGCAAGCATATAACGAGCTGATTTCCGCATTTCATTATACCTCGTATCATATTATCTTAATTGTATCAGGACGTCGGAATCTCTTTATGAATGAAGGGAGACAGTATGTATATGAAACAGCCGTTCTTGTGGGCAAATTATTGAAGATCGAGGAACCATAGTCTCCCTGTATTAACCCTTGCCCAACAGTGCTGTGTAGCCTTTATTTTTAAAGAGTATTTATTTAGTTATCTTTGTTGTTTTTTAAATTGGGATTTAGAACCGCTTTCAGGATTCTTTCACTTATATCAATCCTTGTCAGTTTAGGGCAAGAGGAACCCGCAACATCCGCAGCGCTGAATGTTGCAGTAAACTTGCGAGCACCGGCGGGTACCGACAATATGTATTTATTTGTAAAGTTTTCCGGGATTCGTGAACAGCCAACTTAATGTCTATCTGAACACGCCCGTTTACCCATCATTGCCCCCACGCTGCTCCGTAGGTAGCCCTTGTGTATACACTAAATCAGTATATATAGTAGGATTAGGTGGCAATGGCTCCCATTCTCTGTTTGCAGATTTCGTTGTACGTTTGCAGCATGTTGCGGTGGACCCCAGCCAACCTCTCTCTAAAACGATTCCCTTTACCACGCTCTAAATACAGACGATCTTCTCTCCAATCGCCCACCCCCTCGGTCAATGGCGACCACTCCCCTAGACACAGAGTGCCCGTATGTTCTGAAATTTCTATCTTTGTTCCCAAAATTTCTGACATTTCTATCATTGCTCCTATATGTTCTAATATTTCTATCTTTTGCGGTGTCAAGAATTATATCGGTTGTTGTGTTTGTCTGATTATCTGAATACTTATAAAAGTAATAGGGTATTTTTTTGGTTAACCCAATATCTTTAGAGCAGGATAGCTTTTCAGAATAACTATGAATCGGAGCTAGTATCACAGAAGACACGCATTTCCTTTGCAAATGGTGGCATTCATCTCACAATTGGAAGTGCACATACGTCACGGTGCATATAGTTCAGTTCACTAGAGGACATCACACGTAGAATTGGGTTCATTTCCGCTGTGTAGATCCATCACAATCCCTTCAATTATGTCATGAAACAGCGCTAATTATCATGACATTAGTCTGTTGGTATAAATAACATAATACAAATGAATACAATACTTATACAATTCATATATCAAAATCTAAGGCATCCGGAAGCTGACCTTTAGTGTTCCAATTCCAGAATGGCGTCAATTTCTCTCCCAAGCACGGGGTGTGTCTCAAGAACGAGTTGTGCGTGGTCCTCTTCAAACGAGAAAACAACAACATCGTCACGACGTTGATAGAAGCGATCTTGAAGCAGCTGGAAGAGGTCAGGCTGTCGGTCAAGCCTCACTTCATGATGGAGGGTCCGGAGCAGCTGAAGTCACTGCCCAAGGTCAGACTGTACCTAGTGGTGTCCGAGATGGAAGACAAAGCAGGGCAGAGCTTCCTGAAGAGCCAGGACAACGAACTTCATACCTCCGCCGTCAGATTCATGAAGTCATTGGGAGGTGAGGCCAAAAGTGGGGTCTATTCTCCGGACCCGGGCTTGCGGTCTCGTCACCGGACCCGTACCCAATTGGGTCCGGGTCCCGTGAATATACCGCAAGTCTGGGTCCGGTTTCAGGTCCGGGGACTAGATCTAACCGAGACTAACGTCACATTTTCAGACAGCTGATCTCTCTTGATATACGCAGTTAGCAGCCTTCTGACAAATAGAAGTAGAGAGTTGTTTTCAATGTAATAAAGTCATTATCATTCATGATGAAGTGGGTTACGAAACAAAATTCCATGAATTCCTTCACTAGAGATATTTAGAAAACTAAAGGTCTATTGTTAAAAATGTCTTCCATTATGTTACCTTTCTATCATGATAGGCCATTAATAGTGTTCGACAGCGGTGCTGTGATATTCACAGTTACATAGTTTCTGTTTTCCCAGGGGGAAGAGCTTCATCATAACTGTCCAAGGCCCCATTCAGTTTCCCCGATATACCACACCCAGGTTCCCCGATATTACTACATCCAGGTTCCCGGATGGATATTAATACTGACTATGTCTAATGATATCTTTCCAGCTCAAATCATACTAATAATGGCCAATGACGAGGGCTCAAAGAAGCTGACGGCTCACAATATGTACAACACCAGCTTGAGACTCGTCCAGTCGCACGAAGCGATACAAGAACTAGCATCCAGTGGAAGGGTTTTCAGTATATGGCGTGAACTGACCTCACACCAACTCAGTCATCTCAGGAAAATTATACGGTCTGTATTCAACCTGAAAGCGAGTATACGATGAAAACAGGAAGAACAGGAACAGGCATCGACTGCATGGAACGTGATGTGGTATAGGAGCAAGAGCTGCAACAGATGCAGAACTCATGTGGAGGGAATTTGGTGTAATAGAGGCTAGGCCGAGAAGCTCTGACCATCATATCTGCGTCATTATTGATGGTAGAGTATCTCGGCCTAGATAGAATCAAGGCAATCTTCAACTGTGCATATACGAGCATCTTGGCAATAGAGAAATATATTCTTGAGAACCAGTTAATGCTGCGACATTTTCTTGTGATGGATTTTACTGAGTAGGACGATACTCTGTTCGTTTGGTTTCAAACATTGCTCATCCATGCCTGTGGATAATGACATATCCTATGGGGCTATTGGCGATTAAGGCGCCAGTGACATCTCTGAAAGCGTTGTATATATATGTATACTTGTCAGTCTACAGCAAGTTTATGAATAATGACCCGAGAGAACATTATACACTCGGGGAAATAGTTTTGTGGATGTCATAAATAAGATACATTCTGGCGAATTTCATCAGTATTAACAGATTATCCATTCATCGAAATCCAAACCGTGGTGCCTACTTATAGACATAATGGTTTGGATTTCAAGGATGCTGACAATCACGCACTTGCAGTTTACCAATTGATACTATTTGTATTCACTCACGGTAATCATACAAGAACATTAGTGGGAGTCACTTTTTTCCCCATCGTTTTTTTGCCCGTTGATTTCAAGTGGTTTGTCTCCGATCTTCGTTAGGTGTGTTAGGTATGACCAGAGAGCTGGTGCAGATGAACAAAGACCAATTCTGCCCGCCTTGATTATGCTTGCGGAAAAGAACCAGGCCGGTCTATAGGTGACGCCGACTCGATTGAAGACGAAACAAATAATAGATTTCTATCCATTTTCATCCTGTGGTTTTGAATGCGTATAACATACGTATAATAAAAACGACAAATACACATGAACATGGTTAATATATTTTTTTCGCTGTCAGTCTCTTTGTCTTCGTTATCTTTGAAACGGGAACATTTTACATTGTACATTCTAAATATAATACTAGTATATTAATGCATTGTAGAATCAAATAAGTATTCGTTCCTGGTACCATATTTCGCAATGGTGTAGAAGCGTTACACACGATGGTTGTCTTTTAGATAGGACATTATTGGATCCACAAATAGAGGAAACAGCGAGATTGCCCGTCCATTGGTTGAGCGATACTATTGGATTACTTAAAACCAGTATGTATGTCATCCAAAAGGTTCTGGGGCCATGTTCCCGAAGCTATCGTAAACGTAACACCATCGTTAAGCCTTCGTGGAAGAACACTTGATGATCCCGAGACTCAAACATTCCTTTAGAACTTTGATATTTGAGGGTTACTTGTCACTATTAAGACATGTACATTTGATTAAAATGAAAAGTAAGCACGTTTTGTTTTGTTGAAAAGTAGTCTATTTCAACTATAATGCAGAAAATGTTTGCGAAAAATTTTAGAAAAGGTGAATGACACTGTAACGTATCTTATTTGAAAACGTTTATTAGTGTTTCATTATGTCAACAGTTCAACAATTTAACTATTAATTGCATATATTGCCCCTCAATAATGGGTATAACGACCTCAGCTCCAAAACAGTTCTTGACATCATTGATAATACATTTTGTTTTCTCCAAAAATGCCATCGGCAAATTGTTAAAAGTAATATGCTATATGAAAATTTCCTCAATACAGTATAACTTAAATTGACTTTAAATAATGTAAAAAGTGATGGCATATTCAGTGTTGCTTCAAATTTTACAGGTAAAATTTCGTCGGTCACCCGAGCCCCGTCACTGTGAATAATGGACAAAGACACCGAACTTTATGTTGCCTGATGAATCCTAGTAAGAGCACGGACAACCAAGCATCGTGGCTTGTCAGTTTAGGGCAGGAGGAAACCCGCAACATCCGTAGCGCTGAATGTTGCGGTAAACCTGCGAGCATCGGCTGGCATTGCCACTCTACAGACAGCGAATCCTAACAATATCGCATCAGAAAGGTAACTTTCGCGAACATTGATGCCGGGCTCCGAGGGCGGGATTTGAACCTGGAACTTTTGGCTCGTAGAATGTCAGTACCTTCATTCAAAAAATGAATAAAATGAGTGGATCACCCTGTCAGGCGGATGTCAAGGTGGATCAAATACCCAAATCTGCATAGTAAAATCTGGATAGCTTTATCTAGTATAAAACAATAGTATAAACGTTTGTTAGGAATCTATGGTTTGGTTTCCGCAATAGCAATGATGGAATTTTCCAAATTAAAAACAGAACATTACTAAATAACAAGAAACAGTCCATAAAAAGTATGTGAATTTTATTCTCCAAAACATAAACAGTATTATATTTCTCGTAGATTATGTACCACTTTGTATTCTTGCATGTTGGAACATACTCAGTGGTGTACAGTTCACCAGTTTTCAAATCAGGCGTCGATTGCCATACCTCCGACTATTAAAATTAGAAAGCAGAATAATTTAGATAATGAAAGCATAATTCATAATACAAATTGGCAGGAACTGCATTAAAATAACTAAGATTCATGAGCGTACAGTAAAATATTAATCAAAAATGCATAAAAAATGAGTACAAGACAAAAATCATTACACAAAGCTTGCACGATAGATTGATTCTATACTAACCTCAGATGATAAAAATTTTGAAACTGTATTATATCATGTAATCTATTTATCTTGTGAACTATCTTGTATTGTATTCAATGAAACTGATAATTTGTTACATTTCTATATTATGAAGGTAATATCGAGAATCGTTCTCAATTGTAAGAGATCAATCGCCATTACATTTTGCAATGCTAATAACTGATATCATTGTATTATAAAGCTACAGTTAGCCTTAGTTGCATTCTCTGTACTAAAAACAATTAACCAGCAATCAAAATGCTTGTACCATACATCGTCAAAGGCGGAACTCTGAATGATGTCAAAACACAATGTCCGATATTTTTTGTATCTAGATAAATATAATATTGCACTACACTTGGAAGTACAGAAGGCGTTAGACACCAAATTGAGATATTTAAATAGAACGTACAACTGTTCAATGCAAGATAACAAAGAATGTACAATAAATCTTGAAAGAGAATAACCAAGTTGAAAGCGACTGAAACCTGTTTCAAATACAAAAGCAATAATAAATTCTGACACGAAAGGTTACAAATCACAGCCAAATTAATTTCCAAATATAAATGACATCATAAGCATATGCCATACACACGAGAACATATTTACACATCAAATTGACAGTATCGCAGCTATACACAATGATCCATCTCGAATGTTGGTTACCCTTTCCTATGTGCTATTTCCCTCGAACGTTGGTTACCCTTTCCTATGTGCTATTTCCCAAGATGAATAGCCATCCAAAATTTCATATCTTGTTAAACCATTTCCAAGCCAGAACATTTCCTCTCATATCTAGACATCAGACCATAATTTATTAATTTACCAATGGCTCTGTGGTCACATAATACATACCGTAGCACCTGGACTTCAGTAGTCCGTGTAGTAGGCTATAGTGTATACTTCCCACAGCTGCATAATACATATGGTCCAAATTAGGCAGGCTTAATTTTATGTATGTATTGTGTAGCCGTGGACAACTAGTAATGCTGCAGTTGTAGGTTATAGTAGGTATGTCCCATAGTGAGTGAGTGAGTGTTTTATGTCACAGCGGGAATCTTTCACCCATACCTGACGAGATGTCACACAGCATTTTGGCTTCCATATTGGCAAATCTGCCTTGGTATCTCCAAAATACCAATGTACATTTCTTACTGTTATGATCAAAATATAATGCGTTATGGTATTAATACATTATCTTGATTCATAGTGAAAATACAACTCATAAAACAACACTAAGTATCACAATCTTTTAAGCAAAATCGTATATTTTTAATATTTACATTTCTTTAGATATATTTCTTAAATTAATCTTTCCACGAAAAATAAGTCCTTCTTGAGCAGTAGCTCTATCTGATAATACATGAATGAATATTACAACAAGTTTCTTGATTAAAATGGCATGTATTGGGCACATTTAGTCCATGTAGAGCAAACAGCTTCTGTTACATTACACAAAAACCAGTTGTAATAGTCATTACATTTGCACCTTCAATGTCCTTGACAGGCAAAACACAACGCAAATTACTGTAAATCAGGAAATTAATGCGTCCCTAATTTAATGCGACCTCAAGAATTTATATATAAATTTGGTCTTAAAATACAGAATGTATTTAATGCGTAGGAATTAAAGCCAGTCGCATTTTTCGCATTAATATCATGCTCGCATTAATTTCCTGATTTACAGTATTCATGGACAAAGTGAAAACAAGCATCTACTTCTACAATATATATATACAATACAACTACCAAACAACTACGCAACTGAATAACAAAAATGAAAATGGACATTTGTATGGAATAGTTCAAGTTCAATGAACAATGCAGATAACATGGCACAAATAACAAAGGAAGGTGATGTACATACATTTGTTTATTACCCACACCAACATTTATAATGTAAACATGACATGTTCATTGTACATATATAAAAATACAGACATGTATTTTGTCTGATTCCCATAGTTGCCTCGCCCAATACTATTCCCCTATGAACTGACACATATGAAACCTGCATCAGCAAACAACCAAACCTTTGAACATGTTGAATTATTTTAGGGATTTGGATAAAGAAAACATGGAAGTTTGTAAGTCAGATATGTTCTAACACAAATATTTTACATTTTACATTATATAAAATATTAATTATTTTTACAATTCAAGATTCAGCACAAGGCCTATTAATTTTCATTAAAAAAAAGACAAAAACGTCACTAGACATAAATTAAATTAATGTGGATCTATCTATAAATATACTTCTTGGACTCTTAATGAAATTCCTGTATGCCAGCCACCCCATTATACAGTAGTATAAAATGAGCCAATATACAACGTCCGACGAACATAGTAAGCACAATACATTAGAGACAATATATATTCTAACATGATTTGTATAAATAACCTACAATGATTGATCAAAATACGCCACGCCCACGAAATCAGGCACCGTTAATTCACGATTGAAACACTGCTGATTTTAGAAGCATTACACCAAAATATATTCCGGTGGAATTTGATAGTTTTTGTAGTCATGTTAGAATGGGGATAAAGGCACTAGTAGACCATTGTCCTCTAAATGTCTTTTATCCTCTACTATTGTACTGTTTTACACAACCAAATACAATAATATCTAATATGGTGCAAATTAATTTCTTGAAGTGGCAGTACATTTAAAAAATAAAAATAAAAAGTAAATATTTCTCCTTGAAAAACTAATATAATACAATTACCCCCAGTGTAATTAACGTAATTAACGCATGCCTGGTAAATTCAATATGAAATGTATTGGATAGCTGATTACAAATCCATCTGCTTATGATTAACAACATTCCTAAGATGCAACACTGATAAATTGTCACAAAGCACTTGTATTATGAATATACATGCTCAACAATGGCACCTAACCATTAATGTCAAACTGAAAGCTGCAATGCAGTATGTGCCTTAACAAATAAAAACACAAAATATCTCGTTCATGGGCTACTTTAAATCTGACGTGATAATAAATTTGCTAATACCAACAGAAAGAAAAATCTTCCAGGGTTCAATATGACATAACTCCATGGAAAAAAACCTCCAACCTTAGCAGTAGCCTGTACTACATCCTCGCACCCCATGGGCACTTAATTCCATTCAAGACACTTCATGCGGTACCCCTGGGACAAATCTAGAGGGAAACTTGCGTAAATACCCAACCAATGAATCATTTTCCCCAATGAATTTTGTGAAAAATCTATCGAATGAAATAGGTTTTATCATTGTTCTATTTATAGTGCCTAAACTGCTTGTGCAAGTTTTTCTCTAGATAGTCCTGAACGGAATTAAGTATCCCTTGGGTACGATGATGACTACACCATTGCCATAGCATTAGAGTTGCACAAATCTGTACTGGACGAGGGTTAGGTAGTTGAACCTTACCTTTGACAGATCATACCTTAATGTTGAAAACATGCAAAGCAAAGCATTAATTTTATCAACCAGGAGTTTGTATGCCTCAACGATAACTCTAGAAAGTCAATAAGAGTTCAAGTTTGAAGCTGATCGGAATGTATTATTTGGTATAGGCTACTGAAGCACATGTACAATATCTCAAAGCTACAAGCTGCATGTTGTAAGCATGTAGAAAGCCAGAACCATATTTTGGCCAGTGTGTTGAGTCGCAGCGACTCTGCCACGAAACATCAGACAAGGGAGCCCCGAAGGAAGTTCAAAGGTCATTAAAGGCAGAAAATCAGGGTTTGTCAACATATTTTCATATTTTATTATATTTTTATCTCCACCCTTTAAAAATAAATAAAAATAGAAAATATTGAAGACCAGTGGGACATACAGATAATGTAGCTTGTTGCCAAAAATACTTGTGTAGACAAATAAATGTACATACTTTCAGGTAAAAAATGTTCGACGATGAAATATGTCAACAAGCTGTGATTGTATGCCATTAGAAAGCGATGTCGGTCCCCTTGTCATTACATATCTGCCATAGGGAAACAACGTTAGATAAACTTAGTTGAATAGATGAATCGATCTTCAATTAATTGATAATTGGATTATGTATTACCATTGATGTTAATTTTGAGATTCTGAAAAATCATCTTCAACAATGCTAATAAGAAAGTTAGTATTTCCAAAACATATCATTGTCTCTTATCAGGTATGTAGGACCAGCACCCAATCTCATTCAAATCAGATCCAAAACCAACGCATCGTTATTTGGACATTCAGCACAAGAAATTCAAAATGTTGAAGGAACGAAACAAGATCTGGATTTAATTAGATTGTACCAGCACCAATAGTCCTCGAGATGAACATGGCACCTACATGTAAAAGACACACACAAAAAAACATGATGACCGCAAAATATGAGAAACATAACATCAAATATTGTTACCTGAACACCATGAGATTCAGAATATGGACATAAAACAATCTCAGTCTTCACACAGCTGAGACTGACAAAGTTTATAAAACAATCTCAGTCTTCACACAGCTGAGACTGACAAAGTTTATAATAATGAGCAGCTGTATCAATGAGAACTATTTTTCTCCCTGTTGGATTAAAAACAATGGATGTTTAACAGGGCACTTATGACTGCCTCCAGCATAAACAATGTCAACAAGTCAAATTCAATCGCGTTTTTTCCATAAAATAAACCAATTCAAACGTAATTGCATATTGGACAGTAATTACTCATAGGGCATATTGATGCCTTCCAAACTATGCACACGAACTTGACAGGCAACATTCCAATTGTACTACAAGATCTGAATACATCACAGTTTTTGGATTAGTGTATTGATAGTATGATCAAACGAGAAAAATAAACAGTAACAAACCTAATTTTACACCCATTACATAGGTACCCCAGTAACCAGTCTATACTAGTATATATTATGTTGAAACCAGATTAACCAGTACAGGTTATACTTCCATCAGGAATGAAATAAACAAACAATATATCATGATTCTTCAGCAAATGAAATAATAATGTCATATTTCTCCATATCGATCATAAATAGTACACTAGTAGTTTTCAAGGATGGTTTAAAAATAATTAAATATTCAGTGGTTGTCAATAGCATGGATATTTTCAGAGGAATATATTCTTTAAAATATATCATTAAGAAGATAAATGAATAAATTTTGCATGTGGGTAGCCCCGCCCCCCAAAGAAAATCAAACAAAAAGGTGTACAACTCGTTCAAAATTATGACACACATGTAACACAATACCTTTATCAAAAACTTTAACATTCTTATGAAGCAAGGTTGTAAATAATCCAACATTAAGCAATCGGCACAATGAATGAAAGGCACTTTGTTATGTGATCATAGAAGCAATGTCTTGCCATTGCGGACATTTAATACAGGCTTTATTCAAAGGTGAAGGAATGGGTGGTGTCAATTTCCCAGACCAGGACTTGCGGTCTATTCCCCGGCCCCAGACACAATTTCCAGCAATCTCATTGGCTCACATGATTAGGGTTAGAGTTACAAAAATATTTTATTCATAATTTGGGTCATGTGAGCCAATCAGATTGCTGGGAATTGGGTCCGGGTCTGGTGAATAGACCGAAAGTCCGGATCTGTGGAATTGATCTCACCGAAGGAATGTCATGATGAAAGACATGAATGAACAAAATTATTCCTTCCATTTATCAAAAACCTCCTACTTCGCAACCGCAGTCCTAATTATTATGAGAAAATTAATAAATTTAAATAAGGGACACTGACAGGTCCTTATCATAGGACCAAAAACGCATAAGCCCAAATATATTTGATATTGCAGACACGAGTTAAAAAAAAATTGATCATTTTGAACGATCTGAAAATGGAGTCCTATGTAAAGTGTACATCTGAATTTGAGTATCTGCAAAATATAATATTACAGAAAAACATTGGTCCATATCATTATAACATCACTGCTACAGTCAAACATCGGTCTACCAATGTTAATATGAAAACTAATAAATTAATATACATCGTCTACACCATCTTCCCAGCTTGGAACAATTATCCCAACGCATTGAATGTGAACTGAAATTAGAAGTTTTAAAATCAAATTACATAATTCAGCTCGGAGTTTCGAATACACACAGAATACACGTCACGTGTCAAAGTACATGAACAACCACTGTCTGAGGCGCTGTGGCACTAACAATGCGTGTTTATCATTTATATTGCGTTAATCGTTTGTTGCAACCAATGTAAAGTATTCTGGTGGTTGTGATAAAAGCATTTTAATAGCATTATACACCTTTGACATGTGCATGCATATTTGAAAATACCGAGCTGGCTTATTGAATTGCAATCCCTAATACTATGATACTCATTCCTCACTACATTGTGACAGAAACACACTTCTTTGTAGGTTTAAATATTTTACCTACAATGCATTTAAAACATTAAAATCATATCTTACTGTTTTGGCAACATTGTGTCGAACATAATCATACTGAACAGCCTTCTTTCCAATAGACAGGCGACACTCTTGGTCTGTGTCTACAGTGTGTCTCAGTCTGTGTCTACAGAGTGTGGTAGTTCCTCTCTTGTCTGGCCTTGTAAAACTTGCATCCGAAAAAGATGATGGCGACGATTCCTGCACACAACACGATGCCCCCTATGAATGAGGTTGCGTCAAAGCGTTGACTGGACTTGTGTCCCCCTGTTGTTGTGCTTGCTGGTGGTGTGGTCGTCAACTTTGCTGGTGTTGTTGTTGTTGTTATTGTTTTGGAGCTGGTTGTGATGGGTTTGGCTGTCGTAGTGTGATAACCTATGCAAACGGAGAGAAATACAGTCGGGAGACCAGCTGAATAAAACCAGCACGCTAAATTTGTAGGCTCTCCTGTACGAAATGGCATAAATCTAAGGTAACCCCAGCTGCGGTTCTGTGTCTATATCTTGTGCCATATTACTATGTTCCATTTACTTATTGGCACCATAGAGCTACAGATGGTGGTGATTATTTTAAATGCAGAAAGTATGCCTAGGCCCTTAGGTGGACTTTCAAACGCTTGTTGGTTGGTTGGTTGATTTGGGGATTAAAGCCACTTTCAAGATTTTTTCCCTCACATTATGGCTTACATGCAAATGTACTGCTTGTACTAGTCTGGATTTCCACCAGTTTTTATCGTGCTAACTCACTTGGAATATCACATGCCGCAGATAGAACATGGATACCCCACTCAGACACAGTATACTGATTCCGAG
>JAUTBT010070865.1:0-13711 GCA_032361225.1 Lepetodrilus schrolli
CCTACTATGTAATAGTACTGGTGTCATGTTCTGATGCCTACTATGTAATACTACTGGTGTCATGTTCTGATGCCTACTATGTAATAGTACTGGTGTCATGTTCTGATGCCTACTATGTAATACTACTGGTGTCATGTTCTGATGCCTACTATGTAATAGTACTGGTGTCATGTTCTGATGCCTACTATGTAATACTACTGGTGTCATGTTCTGATGCCTACAATATAGTACTACTGTTACCATGTTCTGATGCCTACTATATAGTACTACTCGTGCCATGTTCTGCAGCAGGCAGATCTGCCCTCAGGTGAGGCAATAATCATCTACCACACTGGAATGTGTACAATCTGGGGATCTGGCACTACATAACCTGCTGCCAATTGAGATGGGTCTGGCTTTACAAATTTGACAGGGATACCCTTCAATACCTTGTAAGTAATTGTTGTCTCAAATAACTGGCTTCGCAGCCTGGGGGTGTTGTGAGGTCTCGAGGATCTTCAGGGAAATTCAACCTTTGAAATTAGCTTACCGAATGTTGTATAACAATGGCTATGTAAGCTGATTTAACACTTTGGTTTGAGCAACTTATAACATCTTGTTATTGAATCCGAAGGACTGGAAAGATTCTGTTGTGAATTGGGGTGGAAATGGTATCGAGGTACAATAAATAACAGGTATAGATATGCCAGCGAGATATGTTGAATATTTTCTTTTGATGGTCTTTTCTCTGTTGTGTGTGGGCTGGGTGTTATCTAGGTCAAGGCATATTGTTGTGTTTGTGTGAGTGTGTAAGAGTCAGGTAGGTAGATGGACATTCTTTGGCTGCTCAAAACTGGACTCTCAGATTATATTTCTAGCAGTTTCTACTTCTTGACAGGTTGGTGTCCTAGTTAATATTTACAAAGACATAATAATTTGATTCATGCAGTATCCCATCCCAAGTGAAAGACTATTATAAACTTATTAATTTCTTATATTATTAATATAGTGATAGAATTGACATTTTATTGATGTTACATTTATTGATTTTATTGGTGTTAAATTATATTTATTGATATTGATATGGTAACCTTTGCTCAAGTTTGTAATATCAATGTATTTTAAGATTTTAAAATAATCTCATTATATTAGTGGTTCATGAGTAACTAAAAATATGTAACAATATCAAACTAGCAGTTCATAAGTAACTATTGGATTATTAGGTCATACCATCACTATCTGTGTGTATTTAGTTCAGGCTATAGTGGTTCATCAGAAACTCTTGTATTATTAACCTTCTCCATGCTGAAGGCAACTGGAGAAGCCCTAAAGGGTTGTACCGGTGCCTAATCCAGCAGGGAGAGGGTTAAACTAGTTCAAATAATAGTCCCAGAGCAACTCTGGTCAAACTAGTGGTTCATTAATAACTCTTGTATGACTATAGGTCAGATTATGGTAGTTCCTGAGTACATAACTGTACATCAGTATAGCTACATATATAGACAGAATCTTTATTAATGATGCACAATTTCAGAATCTTTATTGGTTGTTAGGTCGTACAAATTTGATCTTGAAATTGATCTGTTTTGTTTCTCACTATATTTACTGAGATATTCTGCCATATAGACGTCTCAGTGCCATATAGACGTCTCAGTGCCATAGACGTCTCAGTGCCATATAGACGTCTCCGTGCAGGTCATGCCAAATTAGAGTATAGTGTGCATTGGTAACACAAGTTAAGTGCCATTATGACATAACTATATTCTAATCCAAGGACTTTCCTCCGATATATTTGTTGATCTACTATTAAGGTGTACATATAAATTAGATAAGTAGGTTAACAAATTATGTATTTCCAATACTAGCATAAAAGATTAGAAATAGTCCAAGGGTAGAATATGTTAGAAAACTACTAGCATTGTAAAGTTGTTTTAGTTAATATTTAGCTGTTTCATTACCATCTGACTAATAAAACAAAGATATTTCTGAAGTCCGTGCTAAATACTACTATGATAGGACGTACACAGACAATATTAATGAAGAAATACTGGTACACATTTTGTCAAATTCTACTTATTTCTACTTATAATAATGTGAACATTTATATAGCGTCAAATCCGTGCCCTAAAACATCCTCATGGCACTACATCATTATCCCGGTCAATAGATCTGTGTGCACTCAATTGAACAGTTCATTAGCTAACAGACGTATTAGATGTGTATTGGGCTGATAATTCATTATTTTGCTAAATGTCAGACAGGATTTGCAGTCCATGTATAGACTTGTGAACTCATTGAACTGTTTACGAATGTTGCTGGTGGCAAGTGTTGCCCTATATCCTATGTTGCTGGTGGCAAGTGTTGCCCTACATCCTATGTACTTGTGAAAACAACTGGGTATTAGCAGCCAAGATTTCACAAACGGGGATGTTTGACCGTCTCCCTGCTGGAGGCAACCAGAGATGCCCTAAAGAGCAGTATCCGTGCCTAATCCAGCAGGGAAAGGGTTAAATGATATATGTACATGTATGTTTTTTGCCTTCAGTATTGTTGTATACATGAATCAAGTGTAATGTAAAGGCAACATAAATGCATAATGGGAAGGATAAACATTCAATACATTCAACAAGACAACAATCATACCCAGGTTGGAATGTGGTGCACGCTTTATACATTTGTGTTTTGAATATCCACAAGCTATTGAACATTCTGTGAAACTATTGCAAATATTTATTTTTCTATCCAATGACCATGATTTATTATTCCATAGATTTAATATTCTATATTAATGTTTTTTTTAAAATCAGTATTGTTGCATTATGCATAAACTTGTGTCGTACAGCTTTCTTGATCTGCTATTTTTAGGCCTTCCCACTTTTCTGATCACTGGGGTTGCTTTTATTTCCCTCTTGGGGTGAGCTGTTACAGTTTATTGGTATGTTGTGATAGTTTCTAAAAGGTAGCGGCATGGAACTGATCATTGCTACTGATGTTCAATTGAGAAGTTACCCACTTAATTTATTACCTTTAATAGCTTCAAAGTGAGTCAGTGTTAGTCATGTAAATAGCAACTCTGCCATCTTAATGGCCACTCTGTAAGTTATGTGGTTGCTGTGATAACTGTGGGTCCATTGTGTGTATTCAGTTTAAATACCAGCCAATCACATGTTGTGCTATCTCCACATGACTTATTCATCATGACCATGTGATAGCCATATGAACACTGTGAGAACAAAAAATAAATACAAATCACTGAGCGATCGCAAATATACTGCACACGAAGTCGATGGAAAATTGCTGTCGACAGCGACTGAAAATCGCTGGTTTGCGGCCGGTATTAATGAATAAAGATGTTAATATTAAAGTTGTGGTCAAAACAATAGTTTTAAATTTTATACTGCAGTGTACAAATTATTTTAAATAAAAATGTTTATTTCTTAAAAGTAGTAAAAATAAAGATGAATATTTTACAAGTGCTTCTTGTAGAATATTCTTAAGAAAATGACACCTTACATGCATGTCACAACTCAACACTTTGAAGTCAATAGAAGTCTTCTGTATAATTTATATAATAATGGTTTACTGTATCTGTCACAGACTACCATTATTCCGTCAATGGTGGAGGCTCAAGTATCACTGTTCAGCTTTTGGATCATGTCCATTGTTGTAGTCGTCATGTACTTGCATTGTCATTGTCATATATATTAGCAGTATTACTGGTAAATTTCATTGAACTTTTTCGTCATTTTCGCTTTTTTCCATCTCACTTTTTTCTTTGAATGTTATGTCATGGTGGAATATAATATTATGTAGCCTACTAGGTAGGTCATAATATGATATCATAGTCAGTGATTACATGTTGATACAGGCCATCACATTATGGACAGTTTAGCATGTTTTGTGAGTATTTTGTCGTCTATTTCAGATGAGGATGACATGGTATGTCAGAGCCCAACATGTGACAGTCCCACGTCACTGAAGGCAATTAGGGTAAGTGAAATACTGGAATACCTCTATGTTCATCTTGTGTGTTTGAACTATGTCACTTTATGTCATATATATAAATAAAGTTATGGTGATGACTTTATAATGATGTACCGATTTTTGGTGAGATGACTTCACAAAACGCAAGAAAATAGTGTTATTTTAGAACAAAATGTAAGAAAATAGTATTATTTTAGAACCTAGCCCAATGATTTTAGGTGAGATGACTTTACAAAACGTAAGACAATAGTGTTATTTTAGAATAAATTAAATTCATATTATCATTTTGAATGACCGTGAAGAGTTATATGTGTACTATCTCAAGGATTTTAAATAAAACTTTTTTAAAGAAAAAAATTGATTGTGTTGAATAATTAGAAAATTACGATTTGAAAAAATTTGTCATGTTTGTATTTTTAAGGGCAGAATAATTATTTTCGGGCGATTAATTTAGGTGTTCAAACTATTAGAGGGTTCGAATTACTCGAGAAAATATGGTATTGAATGTTATTGAGGTAATTAAATTACAACCATAACTTAGTTTTCATTTGTATAGTTATGCTGTTTATATCAATTGGTATTTTCTGAATATAGTAGTTTTTTTACATTTACATGCATGTTCATGTATTTAGTTGTTAACACAATGTTGATTGTTGACTGCATACCCACAATATATTTGTATTATCATACAATATCAAGTTCTTTTTACAGATGTAAAAGTTTAATTACAACTAATTAAGTATCCAGTACACTAGTATTCCATCCAATCTTATCAATCAAGAAAAGATTAACACTACATTAAAGGGAGACCACTCTTCTAGGCATCTCTTTCATTTGACTTCACGTCCTTGTATGTGCAATTCCCCTTAATCTCTATGTTTGTATTTGAGAGGAGATATATATACCTACATCTCTTCCACGTGTACCAGACACCTTGTTGGGAATTATGTATGTTAATAATTCAGGATTTGTCTCTTGAATTATCAATGAGCGACTTTGGTGGCTGGTCCCTTTTATCAAACAATCCATTATGTCTACACGTGTAGGCCCGAGTCCATTTCGATGGCCCGCCGTATTGCTGTTCAATCAAAGGATGTTTGCACAACAGAATCCAAGTGTTTGGTCCAGTTTCACGTTCAATATATTCCTGCACATCATTCTTGGAGTTTGCTAATTGTTAAAGTTCCAATAATGCATGCAGACGATCAACGGAATTAGGAAGTCTGGTATGTATTAATTAGTGAATTAATTAGTGAATTGTTTTAATTAGCAGAACATTTTATCACATTTATTGATGTGTGTTATTTAAATATTGAAAGTAAAGAGGGGTGTATTTTTCCCATGGGGGTGTTCCCAAGTTTTGAGAGTCTTGTTTACCTGGAAACCCAACATGCTTGATTTTTATATGTCAAGTCTTTCCTTTCTATACTTTCTGCTTCACATATTGAAAAATATATCCAAGATTAGATATCGTATGTCTTCAATACCAGCCACGCTTGAATAATAACTTAAGTTATTGCTGCACAAGGTCAGAATGAGTTCAACATCTCAAGGGTTCCATTATGACTTTCTTTTCTATTGTGATCATCCCGAAGATAACGCCATTCAAAGATCCATAGCTAATGTCCTGTCCAATAAGCATCAGATGATAGATCCTCACACCAAGGACAAGTCAAGTCACGCCTGAGAAACCGCAAATACAATAATGTGCTCATTTTTTTTACTTTACTTGTATTTTTTAGGAAAACCTGCCAACAATATAGAAATATTTACCGGTAATAGCATATTTGATCTTCAAAATGTTATCAGATACTTGAGGGAAAATGTAGAACATTGGGTAACAATACACTGTCTGTTGATGAGGAGTTTTATGAATTTTTCATGTATTTCTTGATGCCTGAAGGTGAAGATGAGACTGTAAAATGTTCACGATACAGGCTTTAAATAAATAGTTTATGACTTTTATATTTAATCTTGTGAGATATATTATTTTTTGGTGATAGTTTTATTTCTAGAATTCAAAGTTTGGGCATCAAATAGAGTGCTTCATGATGACAGGATAGCTTAGTACGATAAAGTTAGAGCATGATTTCAAAATGATTGCAGACATTTAATTCAACAATAATAAGTAATTTTAAAGAATGTCAACTCAGGTATTTTGAATTTCACCCATTGTACAGCTGTGCATGTAAACTAGCGCAATGTACGTGTAACAGAGGACTGTGTCGATCCTGGGATTCAAACCCAAGTTGCTGGATTGCATGTTCAACGCTCTACCGAATGAACAAAAGGGGTAACTCCTCTGGCTGAGACCAGGAGGAGCATCTTATATCACACCCGGCTACATTTGAACACCAGCCCCTCTGCATGGAAACTAGCACAATTCAACCATGTTTTAATGTTGTTTGTTATTAGCCAATGGAACCACTGTTCATGTGGTGTAGATACTGTTTGTCAGCAGGATTTGATAAGGCTCATGTCGCTCTTTGGGTCGTAATCTTTTCTAGATGATTTACTGGTATACTGACCTTGCATATGACAGTAGGTGTTTGTTCAGGTGTGGTTTATGCATGATTGCGATAGCATGAAATAAAAATAATATGTCTCGCTTCACTTCTGAAATGATGGCCCCAAAGGTTGTTCAACTAGTTTCATGGAGTGTTTCAGGATATTGAATGGATACGGAGTAGCAGATCATGTAGATGTACATAATGGATTAGATATAATTGAACTAACAACAAAGCTTTTTTTCTGAATTGAATTATGATATTGTAGTGATATTCTTAATGGCATGCTTTGATTTCTTAATTGTCCATATACTTGATCTATTGTGGACATTATTTGTTTTTTTAAAGTTTTTTTAAGACTAAGGTCATGGATTGAGTATTTCAGTGCTTCTTCATACTGGGTGAACACTCTCTTGCATGCATAGGACTGCATACATAGTGGGAAATGAGGGGAAATATCAGATGAGGTTTCACGTGAACATCCCTAAATATTGTTCATAGACAGACACTGATGCATCAAACAGGGGTCTGTAGGACTTGCTGTGGAAAATACTAGTATTTTTATCCATACTTTCCTTGTCGGAGACATTGGTTATCAGCAGACGACATTGATATGAAATGTCCAGAATGTCTTGTTTTAGTGACAAGTGTACACAGTTATCTTAGATTTTGACCCACCTACCACGTGGCTATTTCATTTTTATATACATTCTCCATGGCTTTTGTTACGCTTATCATGGTCCTTTACAATAACAACCTAATAATGGGCAGCTTTTCCCTCTGAACTCAACCTAGCATTAGTTCTTGACAAGTAGACAACTCACTTACTTACTTAATAAAGTACTTGGTAAATATACCAAAATTGCTGATAATTTCATGATCAAAGTGGAGGAGTTATCTACCCCTGGCTTCACCACAGTCATCTGGTTTCCTAGTGACTTCATGTGGCTTGATCCAAATATTGTTTCCTCACAAACATGTCGAAGTTTTGATAGATTGATTGGGAGTAGTGGTTTGTGTTTGGTTTGTAGCACTGAGTATGTTAATCTCTGTTGGCAATGGCACCATCATGATACAGTAACCATGGTAACAATTGCACCAGTCCTGGGGTGGAATATGATCCAGTAGAGGTCAAGAAGTGCCAACGTACCCAGAATAATGTTCTTGCCTTACTGGATACTGAAATAAAAGGTAATGCATCATATTATTCATGTTCTTACTAGGTTCAATTGATTACCTTTTGTAAAGTTATTCAGCTATTCAATTAGTGTATGCATTTTATCTATAGGGATACACCCCACAAGAATGTGAAAAATTACATTATCAATTACCATAATACCACACATTGTTCAATATTATATGATGATATAGGATATCTACTAAACCTGTTGGCTGCATGATTAGATTGTAGAATCAATTACGTGATTATTACATGGGATGTGTTTACAAACTTAAAGCCACATTTAATCTGATTAGATCTCTTAGTAAGTACTGCTGGTGTTTACTGTGTCAATATTCTCGTCATCATTTTGCCATTATGATACAAATGATAGGGAACTCTTCTGTCATGTTCATGGCCATTAAACTGACAATCCTTGTAAATTTCACTTTCTCAAGTTTAAGCATCAATCATTGAATAGTTGTAAATCTTTATTCACTGCCTTTCCATTCTTCTCAAATTTCCACTTTATGGCCAGACCACAATCCACAGCTACATCTACTTAGTAGGGGCCACTGTGAGAGGTAAGCTGGTTGACCCTGAACAATGGCCCCACTTTGGGAGAGGTCACCCTTACAAAAGACCCTGAAAGGGAGAGGTCAAGCTTTCAGCATCAGAAGGATGGTCTAATGACCCTCTCAGATGTCTGTGATGGTGGGTCTGGGTGTTGACAGGACACAGATAGTGGTTAATGGAGATATTTGGGAATGTTTATTGTGGTTGGAGAGATACTGGATTGACTGCTTCTGTATAGGGAATAATGCTTCAATATTTAAGTATACGGATTGTGAAGGTATTGGAATAGATGTGATTTAGGATCAGTGTCATTTCACTTTAATACTCCACTTATATGACTGCTTAATAAGCTGGTGTTATATTGATACCATTGATGACAGTAAGTTCTATGAAGCATAGAATAACTCAACGATTTTTTTAACCCTCTTCTCCTGTGTTGATCAGTCACTTCTCTGTATGGCATTTCTGATTGCTGTCAGCTGGTAAATGGTTAAAGGACTCGTTTTTAGATTGTTTGAACGAGAAAATGGATTTCAACATTCATCAGATCAGAGACTATACAGATGTTCTCTGATCAGATATGTATACAGATGTTCTCTGATCAGATATGTATACAGATGTTCTCTGATCAGATATGTATACCAAATGAGATGAGGGATCACTGTGCTACAATGCCATTGGTTTGAGTTCAAATCACAGTTTGTGGCCAGGAAACATTTCCATAGAGGAGACAAGTTCTGTATGTGGAGATTATTTGGGCAGCAGTGTCTGTATCTATAGCTAAGTTTAATTTCTCGCCATCAGTTTATTTGTATCAACTCAGGCTTGTTGATTGTACCACAACACAATGTTGTTTTGTGTTGTCTTCCCATTATAAGCAGATTGCCACAAAATCACTGAAAATACTGTGGAAAACAACATTATACCTTAAAACCAGAACCAAATAAAACGTGACCTGTGGGCCAGGTAATTGAACCAAAATGGAGATGATAAACACATGTATCTACATGGAAGTGTTTGGATTTTGTGGAAGCTTAGCCCACCTTATTGAAGTAGATTATTATTAGTCATACATTCAACCTAATCAAATCCAAATTACTGCATGGTCATCAAATCGGACGTCTGAAATGTCACAAGTTTGAAGATGTCTGTTGATGTTAATCTAGGCATAAAATGACCAAGATACCATTATTCAGTGAAGCTAGCCCAGACAACAAGGGCTTCTGTGTTACAAGGCAGGTGTACAGGAGAGATTATGAAGATTGGTTATCTTGGCCACAACATGTGGGGTAGAAAGCGAGTCCAAACACCCAGACTAATATTTACATGTTTATTCTGTGAAATACGAGCCTGAACTCATTTGCATATATATTACACCATGATCACATATCAGATATCAATCTGTTATCTCTAGTTTAATTATGTTATATCAATACATAGTTAAGATATGTTATCTCTAGTCTGATTATGTTATATCAATACATAGTTAAGATATGTTATCTCTAGTCTGATTATGTTATATCAATACATGGTTAAGAGATTTTATCTCTAGTCTGATTATGTTATATCAATAGATAGTTAAGATATGTTATTTCTAGTCTTGTTATGTTATATCAATAGATAGTCATGCATCAAAAGTCAATGATTTTTTATTTCTAATTGTAATTTTCAAAATAGTCCCCCCATTTCAATACCAGTGATCCTTGGTGAAAACTTCAGAGATGTATGTTAAGCAACAATACGCTTGTTCATGTTTTCTTGTAACAATTAGAAGGGTGAATTTTATTCTACAAGTATTTCCCCAATAGACCACACAAACACTTGTCATACCAGTCCTTTCTGCCATCGTTCAATAACATAACAAGCTGAATCACATTCTACAGAATGATGATAGCACTGTGAGAGTCCTAACTCCTGTATGTACAGCTATAACATGAAGTATCACTCTCATAATGCTATGATTGTTCTGTATAACATGGTCCGGAATATTTGGAACTGAAGCCATCCATTCCTCCTGTGTTCAAATAGCAATGACCCAAGTCATATTTTACTATAATAGCAATAACCCAAGTCAGAGTTTACTATAATATCAATGACCCAAGTCATATTTGACTATAATAGCAATGACCCAAGTCATATTTTACTATAATAGCAATGACCCAAGTCATATTTTACTATTAATTTATTAAGTTTTACGTACATGCAATTCCTTGCTGATAATAACTTTTGCATCTATGAAGCAGCAGGGTTTTTTTAAGGATTGAATAAAACGACCACCTGGACACTCACAAAGTGCAGGACTACCAGTGATTCTCAACACTTTCATCAGTCAACATCAATGTGGGTTCTTCTCCTCTTACCTGTATGTAACAACCTTTAGATAACAATGTGTGCAGACAATACCACGCCATGTCCATTGTTATCAGTCTAATGTCTTGTACCATTGTGTCGGGCGCCAATGTTTCCAGCTGTCCAGTGGTACTATGTACATATACCCGTCCAATTTGTGTGTAGTGTAGTGAAGCCATTGGTGTTTACTTACACTGAACACTGCTGTGGGCATCATATGTATGTTAGATATGGTAGGGGAAAGAGGGTATGTGGTGGTCAATAAAAATCCCCAAATCCGAGTTTGAATCCCATCCACGGGATTCAGCATCATCTCTGCAATGTAGAATGGACAGCAGAGGATGACATTTCTGTATAATTTTCACAACTGGTATTTCTTGTGCACCAATTAGTGAATGTGGGCCTTATTTTAATATCTATATTTCTTAAGGTTGTAGTAATTATGGGATGTGGTACAGGGTGATATCAGAGCACAAGACTGCAAGGAAAGTATCAATATTGCTCTGCTATCTCATTTGGTAGAGCTGTACATCGGTGTCCATAAAAAGATTTTTGTAGGTCAGTGATATAAAGCTCACATTTTGACCTCTCCGAGATACACACAAATCACGTTGATGGCAGGATGAATACGTTCATCGTTTTGCAATTTGGAGCTGATAAATCATCTGAGAATATTTAGATAAAGGGGTCACTGAGAATATTGTGCTTAATGTGTGGAACTGTTGATCAGGACTACCCATCACTCCACTGTGGTAGAGCTAATTTAACTCTTTTCATACGTCTGCTCGGGGGTGTCACTCCAGCCATGAAACATAATGAAAGTGGTTATGGTTGGGCTTCAACAATTGAATGGAAACTCTAATGGCTATTGACTATCAGACTATCATGTAGAACAACCTAATTTATATACAATTGATGATGCTATCTGTATGAGTTTGTATTGTACTTTGTTATCTTAGAACCTAGAGTTTAGTCATGGTTTTGATATTGATGCCTTTAAAATTATTTTCATAATATGTGGATTTATCATTTCTGTACCATGTTTAAAGACCCGAGTCAGAATGACATCTTTATATTTTGGAGTTTACATCAAACTGCTGAAAGAAAGCTAATACTGTTCAGAAATGTTAGTGTTTAGAAATACACATATTGATTCCTGTAGCATGAGGGTGTTCCAACAGTCAACATACAACACACTGCGCAATGATGATTACGGATAGAATTTACTTTATTTAATACAGCATCTGTATTTAGAATTCAAAAGAACAATACAGATGTGAATTTAAGATAACATAGCCTAAATTCATACACAGTGATTTTACTAAATTTCGTTACCTTAGTAACTGACATCAAGTGTGCTACTAACAGTTTTGGATGATTCAGTCAGGTACTGATCCATTAAACATATTTTTAATATGGTCTGTCTGACCTAACAACGATCATGGGGTGGGTGTTAGCACAGTGGTAGAGCATTGTACTTCAGACCCAAATGTTCCAGGTTCAAATCCTGCCCCGGGCGCCCGGCATCAATGTTCATGAAAGTTAACTTTCTGATACGATATTGATAGGACAGTTATCATCATTGGTCTGTCAGTACCAGCCTGTGCTCACAGGTTTACTGCAACATTCAGTGCTATGGATGTTGTGGGTTTACTCCTGCCATGAAACTTACAAGATAAGGGAAAGAATCTTGAAAGTGATTCTAAACCCCCCAATTAAAAAAATGGACATGAAATTAACAATAAGTCACAGCTCTTTCATATAGTATTTCAAAGTACTTTTAGTCTATTATTTCTCATTCTGAATGGGTTCGTAGTACATGCATTAGTAGTAATAAGAGGTGACTTTGTTTGATTAAATACAATGTATTAATGTCTTCTAAGAAGATGTTGTAAATATCGTCGCAGTACTATTTTGTAGCTGTTTATGATGAACAATGTCGGAACCTGCCAATCCTGGTTTGTCATACCTTTGATCATAAGGTGAAAGGGTTATGAATATGGAAAAACAACCTATTCAAAATTGATATCGATAAAATCTTGGTCTGTATATGAACTTGGGTACAGCTCTATTATGTAAACTACATACTGGAACATGGATGATCCATTCTATGGCCCAATGTTATTACTCACTGGCCCAGGACTAGTTTATTCCAAACTGTGGGTTAATCAAGTTTCAATCTGAACATCATGAAAGCTACTTCCTTTTCATCTCTAAAATGTTTTTTAGTGAAACCTTTTATTATGGCTATTAAAGTGGACAAATGAACTTGTATCAGTTATGTCAGTTGTTTACCACTTGATGTATTATACACCCGCAGAATAAAAATAGACAAGACTTGTAATGTACATATACTTATAAATGTATGAAGAAGAATTATTCATTGGAAGATGCATGTACATTGTATGAGAATGATATGTTGTGTACTTGTAGGTATGAAGGATGTAAATTATTTTGGAAACTTCATTTTCCATATATTTATGATAACATGATGAATATGACAACATGTTTAAATCATCTTCACTTGAACACATATCTATCAAATTAAGCCATATCAAAGTTACCATATTTGGGGGTGGATCCACTGAAAGGTCACTCACATGAATGACATCATACTGATTTACATCACATCCTGTTTTCCTGTCAGTTCCAACAACCTAGTTCCCTGGTTTTTCAAGTCAACCCTTTAGAAATATCTGTCAAACTTTCTATCAGTACCAAAAAGACACTCGGGTAGGGGCTATGTATTGTGGATATCTGCACGTACGGTAATTGGATTTTGTCCATCAAGCAATAGCAAGTTTATTGTTGTTGTTCATAAGCGAGACTCCGACGTCGCCTTGTATTTCCTGTCTCGGTTGATGATGTTTCAGTTGTTGACCTGAAGATGATGTTCTGGGGCAGTAGTACACCTAACAAAAAGACTAAAGTAGATATACAGGTTTTACTTATCTATATTTATAATAACTATTTGTCTGAATCAGTGAACACACATTGGCATTAAGAACTAAGCTGGCCTCTATTGAACATTTGATTTAAAAGCCTTGTTACATACAGCTCGAGTTTTACCTTAAACTGACAAAATGTAATAAACAGTTTGCCAATATTTGATGATAGCTTTCACATATCCATTAAAATAAATTGGGGGTTGGTGGGG
>JAUTBT010070876.1:0-13710 GCA_032361225.1 Lepetodrilus schrolli
ATCCTTGGTCTTGTCAGTACCAGCTGGTGCTCACAGGTTTACTGCAACATTCAGCGCTACGGATGTTGTGGGTTTCCACCTGCCCTTAACTGACAAGCCGTGATATAAGTGAAAGAATCTTGAAAGCGGCTCTAAACTCCAATTTAAAAAAGAATGGTTCCCACTGTGACGTAAAACAATACATCCCCATTTCAGACAAGGTAAAGAAGAAGAAGAGAGATCGACACAAGGACAGCAAGGATGGCAGTAAAGAGAAGAAGGAGAAGAACCACCACCATCACCATCATAGTGAGGGCTCCAGTGATAAGGACTCGTCCCTCTCTACTGACGCCAGTGATAGACTCGGTCAAACCGTCAAGTCAGACTCGAAGTTGGACAGTGACACTAGCAAAGACGATTTTAAGAAACGACCAAAAACTGTGAAAACGTTTGCAGCCAAATTCCGTTCGACGGGTATTGGCGAGGATAAACCTGTTGTTGCTCCCGACAAGAAGAAGTCACAAGAAACAAATAAAATTCCATTACTTAAACGTTCTGTGTAAGTATTTGAATACAGGGGTACTGGGGATGTGGATATATAGTATCACACTTTGTCACAATAAACAAAGTGTTGCAGCAGAGATAATATTCTGAGAACCATTTCAAAAATTTGTCTTACAGATACCCTGCAGTGTTGTTGCATATGGGTGAAATATTCCTGCAGCAATGTAAAAGAACAAATCAATCATTACAGGTACACTACACACTACAACCGTTCTATTAAATGGAACATGGAAGTATTACTAACAAAGTATCCTGGGTTCCTCTATGCTATATGAATTTCCAAACAGGACTTACTAACATTTCTTGTTTCATTGAACTGAAACCTTAGAACCATTGCGCTCAAATGGGATGAATTTGTCCCCATTGGAGACCGACACATTATTACACATTAATTATCTCCCCTTTGATCATTGCAAATCGGTGAAAGATTCCTGCAGTGATCTCCCCTTTGATACTTTTCTAATTAGATTTGAATAGCATTTATGATGCATCTATTAGTCAGTCTATGTAGATACTGTCTTGTTTGAATAATTTGACATCCATGTAAAATTCTATACATGTGCTTGCTGTTTTCCAGACCAGAAATAAGATCTGAAGATCTTCCTGAGAAGAAACCTCGGCTGCTGCTGAACATGCCTCCACTCTCTACCCGCTCAAATTTCTCACCCACAGAAATACACGGGCGAATCAAACTTATTGCTCCTAAAAAACGTGAGCATTCAAATATTTTATTCTTTCTTTGGTTGACTTGATTGGAAGTTATTGGAAATGTTTGGATTTTCTATCAGTTTGTTCAACCCCTATGAGCAAAATATATTTTTAAAGATATAAATCAATTAATATAATTTTCTAATTAAGTTTTCTTTTTGACTACTACATTCAAAATATATATTCATGAAGAGTTGCCCATCAGAGCTGAAGTGACTCTTAATTGAAATTCTTAAAGGTCTTATCTCCATGGCTATCTTAGTAATTTGTTGCATTAAAAACTGTTAGGAGAAAGAATATTGCCACAAATCATTAAAACTACTCATGTTGTTGACAGCTCCAGAATTCCAGGAAAGCAGTGGTTTCATGGACAGTTTGATAACTAAGAAGCCATCTGGTTACGCCGCGAAGAAGAAGAAGAAGCTGTCGCCAGGAAAGAACTCTTTGTCATCGTCGGGCATCCCAACCTCCCCTACCTCCCCCACCAGCTCCAGCATCTCCCCTACCACATCAGTACCACCCAGCCCCACCACCGCCATGGCACAGAGACTGCCCTCGGTTCCTTCAGTGAGTACGAGTGAAAGAATCTTGAAAGCATCTCTAGTACTTTACCTTCATTGAGTGTTGAGTGGAGTCGATATTGTTCAATATGTCACCGTTCTGTGAATATAGGGCTTTCAGTTCTAGCTGGATTCATCTTGGAAGTGGTTCTAATTTAGTCCCAAATTTCATCTGTTTAAATTTGGCTAAGCTCACATAATTTTGGTCTTTTACATTTGGAGAAATTAATGATTTATTTATTTAAGTAAAAAAAGTAAAACAAAAAATAAATCAAATTGGTAAATGTTGGTCTTGTATTTGAATGAAAAGTTGATTACTGGCAAGTTTGTAAACAAATACAGCCATACAATTATCGTAGTTTCATATGATGAGATTTGTGTGAGTGATTAAGTACTGCATTCTCTGATTTTCAATGTTATGAAATGTCTGTGAAACATGTTTTCAGTTCTACAAGGACACGCTGGACACCATTGAGGATCCAAGCAAGGAGGATAAGAGGTCTCCGTCACCTGAGGAGAAGATGGAGACAGGAGAGGAAGGTGACCTAGAGCCTATGGACTGTCAGTACGACAACAGGAAGAGCGTTCAGGACGAAGCGGGTGAGAATTGTTGACCGTTCGCCAGGCATATTTTTTTGTGGCCCTTCCAATGCAAACATTTTTTAAAGTTATTTTCATGTCATTCCGTCCTCATCTCCCTTTATGTTTACTTTTTTTCTTTCTTTTCTTTCTTTTTATTCTATTTATTTTTAATTTTGTATTATTTATGGCGTGCTCCTTATATAGACGTAAAATGGAAAAAATGTTAAGATCAATTTCTGGTCGATGATTGTCGTGTTTGGGTGAAAGATTCCCTCTGTGATGTAAAACAATAACTCACTCACTCTCGCTCCGATATTACGAAACATTTTAAGTAGTATTTATTTTGCTCTGTATGCAGGTAGCAATGGTGAGCGTATTGAGGACCTCCCTGAGTATTCGCTGCAAGAGCCCAAGTCTGTGCTGACCACGGGCAGCACCAAGAGGAAGAAGGCCAAGAAGAAGGTGTCTTGGGCTGATGACTCTAGAATACGAGAAGTCTACTACTTTGAACTCGACGAAACCGAACGAGGTAGCGATAGTTTTAACTTACAAAGTGCATACAAATTTAATGATACTGAAGTAAAATGGAAAAATTATTGTTTTTAAATTTAATTGTATTCTTCCTAGTAATATGAATTATCATATTTGCTTTGCTTTACAGAAAATGTTAACAGACCTAAGGATTCTTTCAACTTGTTGAAGAAGCAAGAAATGATCATGGATAGAAAGGTGAGGATCTTTATTACATTATATTTCTTCTTTGATGATTAAAATATGGGATTAATAAATAATTTAGAGTTGAATAAAAGATTGATTGTTTCAATCATAAGTTGAAGTAGAGGTTGAGTACAGAATATCCTGGGTCATATTTCTCCTTAACAAACACGAGGCATCTATAGTATTGCATTGTAATCCTGTAATTTGTTTATATTGATTTAATTTTTCTTTTCTCCCAGGCTATGGAGAGTGCGAAGAGACTAATCAATGACAACATGTCTGAGGCTATTCCTGTAAGTTGAACACAGCAAAATTATTCTGAAAATTAAATTACACAATAAAGTTCTGTAAAAAAAAAATTTTTAAAAGAAAAATATATATATATATATATTCAGCGTATTTGTGAATTTTGACGTCTGCGGCCCTGGATTCCAGCTGTTTCAGATGAAAACAAGTTCCCATTGTTGTTCCTGTACAATCATAAGCTATCAAAATTGATCATAATAATACCTCTCATAAGGTCACATATGGTTGGATGTCGTGGTAAAGATAAAACTTAGATGGATTTTCTTCTGTATTATTTAATTATTGTATATGTGTTATTATTTAAGTTGTATTAATTTCTGGTGTCTTTCCAGTGGTATCACCCAGCCTTTTTCGATGACCGACCAACATTTGATCGAGGTGCTAACAGTGTAGAGAAGGATATTCAGAAAGCCAGAGAACAGAAAGTGCTCCAGTCCATATTCTTTACAAAGAACATGTATGTATCAGTTAGTCTAGGCACACTTTTGGTGTATTATATTATATATTAGATTATATAGGATACTATTGGGGTTTCTTTTGCCATGCCGGCTAGGTTTGGCGTGCACCGTTTAACATATTTCTGGAGGATAGATTGGTTTATTTGCAAGCTACCCTGCAAATTTCTAGCCAACTTGTGCTGGCATCTGGTGGCTGACACATTTCAGCTGGACAGAAATGAGCCGGGTTGCTTGATTTCTACTCTCACTGCCACGTGATATGCGCTGGCAACTTTCAAAGCGAGCAGCATCATTGATTCCACAATACAAATTATTACAAAGCAGCTTGTCTATTGTCCAAAATATTTACCCAAAGTGTTTGGAGGTTCCTTGCCTTGACATGGAACTAATCCTGATGTTCTGGGTCCCATTCCACAGACCATTATGCACATTATAACTAGCGACTCAATTAGATCTAATGTTATTGTTACTAAACCGTGACAAGTGCTTCTCTATTCGCTTGTTAACTTCCATTACTTATTGCCTGTCCACTAAATTTTCATCGTTTTACTGCAGGTTGCCTGATGCTCCGACTGAACCAGACATGGAGTCCATTGTTCCCTCGCAACCCAAGGTCATTCCTCTCGAGGATGTAAGTACCAAGATTTGTGCCATTCAAAGTATTAATTGCATTGATTTGTGTGTAAAGTGATATTCTGTTATGATTGGCAGGAATTCTTGGATATTATACTTTTTTGTTGTTGATATTAATGTTACAGTGAGCCCTTGGTATACCGCTAGTTTATGGGTCCACGAAGTACCCCCCGCGTTATTGCATATAGCGTTATATGGAGAGATCGTGAAGCAGTATCACTACCCAGCCATAAACAGGGCCAAGTGTTATAGTTGTTCATAGCACACGTCAGCGGAGATCGCTGTCATAACAGTCACGGCTCACAGACAACAGTCATGCTTAGTTGAGTAGATGAGAAGACATGCTTAACTGGGGGCCCGGCATCAATGTTCGTGAAAGTTACCTTTCTGACGCGATATTGATAGGATGCGATGTCTGTAGAGTGGCAATGCAGTTATCATCCTTGGTCTTGTCAGTACCAGCCGATGCTCGCAGGTTTACTGCAACATCCAGCGCTACCGATTTTGCGGGTTTCCTCCTGCCTTAAACTGACAAGTCGTAATATAAGTGAAAGAATCTTGAAAGCGACTTAAAACTACTATTACTATGTCTTTACTGTATATTTTATCTTGTGTTGTAAAGCACATTTGAAGCGATCAATCAATTAAAATATACATTTAATAAGCGCCGGCATCCAGCTATAGTCTAGCTGCTCACAGGCTATAAGCATGAATAGGGCAATATATAAATATGGTATGTATTATTTCGAAGAATGACCTTTTGAAACCCTCGTTTTCCCTTTCAGGAGAATGCAAGCGAGGATCTGACGTACACGTACGACAACCTGTACCCTCAGACCACTGTCGAGACCAAGGAGCTTTCTATCATCATGCATCCCGACCAGTACAACCTACCTCCCGAGCTGGCCAGCGTCATCGCCAACTTCCAACAGCAGCAGCAGCAACAGCAGCACGATCCACAAGCACAGCATGCAACCAACGCCGCCCTGGCAAACATCCAGAACATTATTGGGTCATACCTGGTATGTTATTGTTCTCAGTGTTGTGTGCTATGTGTAGCTCAGTGTGCAGTGATCTGTATACAATGACACAATGTCCTCGCTGTCATTCTGAATTTATTCAAATAGTTACTTCTGAACCAACATTTTGTATTTCATATTTCATGTATTGTGTCTATTAATAGTTTGCTGGAGCAGAATTTATTATGTATTCTTCTGTTTTCTAGTCAAGTTCTGAAAGGAAGCCAGAACTATCCGAGAATCTGTGGCGTGCTTTGGAACCCTTCAGACACCAATTCCCAGGTAAAGAACAACCCAGTTATCTCCACTTGTATACAGAGATTATATTTTCTATATTGGAAGAGATAAATTTAAGTCATGCTGAACAGTCATACCTGAACAGTCCTTCTGTTGCCACAGTTTGCCAGACAGTATCAGGAAGCATTTTGATTCACGTTTGGTTGCAAGGGTATAGTTTTGCCATTTGTATTATGGATTCTGTATTAGTAATCAGATTCTGCGATTTCGTTCATATATTCATGATATGGTACTGATTGTATTACAGACCATGGTTTTGGCCCTGACTTTATGCAAGGGCCAGCAGGCCAGATGGGTGTTCCTGGTATACGACCTGGGCTGCTCGGTGCCGCCCCTCCAGGTTTTCCTCCAATGGGAGGACCCATGCCACCACCTCACTTCCAAGGTATGTCTAGCAATTTCACTGTTTTCAGTGTAGCAGAGCTCTGTTCTTGTGTCTATGGCATTGTGTTTTAATACTCCCAAAATGTATTGTTATGATAAAAATGTAAAGAGTGAAAGTTGAGTCCAAGAATGTCCAGTCACTATATACCAGTCCTGATTTATATCTTATCAGACCTATAATTTATTTGTTGATTAACGTCACTGTGGAAATCTTTCACCCGTACATGAAAATTCCCATTCAACAAGAATTTGTGTAAAATTCATTGAATATGTATCCAGTTTTCTGTAATCTGCAATTTGTCTTAGATTCCTCACCATAATGCTCCAATCTTTCAGGTCCAGGCCCAGGCCCAGGTCCAGGTCCAGGAATGGGTCCAGGTCCAGGTCTGGGACCAGGTCCAGGTCTGGGACCAGGTCCAGGTCTGGGACCAGGTCCGGGACCAGGAGGACCACCAGGGATGGGACCAGGCCCCGGCCCCGGAGAGGGTGACGAGTGGGGGGAGAACATGATGGGAGGCCCTCCCCCTGGCGGACCACCAGGTCCTAGAGGCCCACCAATGATGGGTCGTGGAGGCCCTCCATTCATGAGAGGTGGGCCACCCAGAGGACCTCCACCTCATATGATGAGGGGAAGAGGGGGACGAGCAGGTATGCACAACTTCGGTTCTATAAATAAGCCTGTTTTCTCAAACAATTAGCCATCAATATTAAATCCTACTTGACCACTTGTGTTCATTTTGTCCTCCCACTACTGGAATAACCACAAGCATGCCTTCTACATGGGGGATCTATGAGAACCCCCATCAAGGAATAATAATACATGTAATAATGTGCACATTTATGTTGCACCAAATTCTCACTCGAAAGCATGTTACATTAGAAGGTTAAATATATCTGGCCCAAGACATTAGCACTTGACAATATTTTTTCATATGCGAGACTTGATTGCAATTTTATCACATATGTTCCAGGACCACGTGGTCGAGCCGTCTGCCGACACTTTATCCAACCAGGAGGATGCAGGTTCGGCAACAGCTGCAGTTTCCTGCATCCAGGTGTGAACGGACCGCTGAATCACTGATTCAACTGGCATTCAACGTCCGACTTTTATCCACGTATCACAACCCAAACAGAGCAGACCTCCACTTGAAGAGGAAGATTAGAACACCTGTTAGGGGTTCGATCGTACATAGCTGACTCTAGGCATAATGTCCACATTGAAATGGATTGATAAACTCGGAAGCTATGAAAATACAATACACCCACTAACATGGTATATTTGGGAAGTGTTCCAAGATGATGAATAGATTGTTCAACACGGGCAGAGGCGTGAAACCCTGATGAGTTAAAAATCAGAAATGTCACATGAACTCAGTATTCGATAGAACCTATGAGACACTACTATCAGTCTACATTTTCTAGAAAGCGATACATGGGTTGTTCAACCACATCAAGCTATCCTGCAAGATGAATCGATCTGTGATCGTAGCAAATGCCAGTAAGTGCTACTATGCAGGTGTGTGAGAAAAGGGGACATCATGTGACCACCTTAATGGCATTATCTAAAGAAACGCCAATAAAAACCTTCCTGCTGGATGATAAGTAGCTATTTATGCAAGAAAACAATTAATGCAGACTCGTGATGAATTTGTATTAACACTATACAGCAAAGTCAATATTTTCCAGCATCTGGAACTTGACAGGACTGACAGTTGCTGTTGTGCAATTTTCTTGCAAAGGCTGATGATGTGGTATTGTACGAATTTTTTTTCTTCTCCCTCCTTAAAACAAGAAATCAAACACCAAAGAGGATTCCACTGGGATTGATTACGTCGTCTACAGCAATGATTATTATATACTGTACTTTCATCACCATCGAATGTTGGAAGTTGATTGTTACCGAGTATAATACACAAAATGTTCCAAGTTCGATCTCAACAAAATGTGTTCATTTCCCCAAGTGGGAAGGTGTGTGTATGATGTAGAAGAGAGGAATCTCCAAGGATATTTGACGTTTGAGATGTAGTGTGTGGACACTGATACTTCATCTTTACCAATGCATGTTTGCGAGTGTGAACAAACTTTACTAAAGTAGCACGATACTATACAATTTAACCTGCTGCAATTTTCAGAGTATTTTCAGTTTTAGTTCTTCAGTATGAATCATGGTTTCCAAATTCTGTTTATACTCGACTTCAATATCTGAAGAAGATTAATACTTAAGTCTTATATTATTATTTAGTTTCTTAATCAAAATATGTGTGTAAAGTTACACAACTCAAAATCTTGTATGTTGACTACTGCAAACACAAAAAGAATGAACCCATTGGAAAATTATTGAGTCAAAGATGTATTTTTTGTGTGTTGATTGTTGCAAATTGGTTGTTTTACAAGACTGTCAAATATTCGTAAACGTGTAAGCATATTGAGAAAATCTTATTGAAAGTCTTTTCCTAGTTTCATCAGTGCTACTTAAATAGGAAAAGCTTAGATGAAAATAATTATCGTGCACCATTGTTGCTGTTTGTCTGTGATCAGTTTGTTCGTGGAATACAAGTATTGAATGAGATTCCAGTACAAGTGTGTGTGCATGCATGACTTTTCATTATACACTGTTTACTTACCAATGAAAAAGGCCAAGTAAATATATCATATTTTCTACATCTGTGTTGGAGTTATCAGTAATATTGTAGTAGCATTTGTGGTAATACTAGTCACAGAATGTTACTTTTTGTTTTATACAACACATACTGGGTTTTGCTCATTTAAATATTCCAACCACCCATTTACTTTGTTTGGGTTTCATCCATATCCGAAAACATGTTTGACCATTCAAGTTTCCAGTCGTTCTAATTGCAGCAGGTAATTCTGTGAAACAGCACTAACAGCCAGTGGAAATCTGGCCCCGAGATTTCATGCTCAACTTGTTCACAAATCCCCACATAAAATTGAGAATGAAATCATACTCAAAGTTTCGTAATCGCGAGGCCTGACCTAAGTCAAGCAGAGCAAGTCCATACTAAACATACCAGCCATGATACGAGTGAAAGAATCTTGAAAGCAGTTATAAACCCCATTTGAACCAATTATAAATACCATGGCAATGCAGTTAATAGTTGTTGTTCTTAGTCGGGCTTGCAAGTTAAAATTATTCAGTGCTACAGATGTTGCGGGTTTCCTCCTGCCATAAACTGACAAGCTGTGACATAAGTTATAAGTGAAATAATCTTGAAAGTGGCCATAAACCCCATCTGAATCGACCACTGTTGATTACATGTGCAACAAAATGCATCAACAAGTATAGGATTACCTCCCTTTACAATAAGCAGGAATGTATATATTGGGTCCATGCATGGAAAGATGTGTATGTCGGTACCAGCCATGGCTTGTGGTGTGGTAGTAACACACTTGCCACCGTAAAGAACTTGCCAGCTCATGTAGGGATGAACGAATGGGTGTGCAGTTGAGAGGAACACAAGTTATTTCTCCATTTCTCCAATGCAAGTCCAATTTTAGGGAGTTGGTACAAGTGTAAGTCCATTGCATGAAACACTTTTATCTTCGAGAATGTGGTTAGCTAAAACTATTGTAGCGATAAAATTATTTCATGCAGCCATGAGGTACTGCAACGGTCTGTGTTTCACGAAAGGGTTGTACAATACGGTAGTTCTGTCTGTGCACCATGCTTACACAATAGCAGGATATGATGTAAACATTGATCTATGCCCGGACTACAGGGGTGCGTTCAGGCTGCACTACATTTACTACACTTCACTACGCTACTTTTCTCAAAGTAGTGGTTGGCTGAACGGGTCAGTATGAAAATAGCAGGAAATCAGTTTGCGCATGCGTCCAGTCCATTCCCTTCATACTTTGGGGTTTCCTACAAAACTTGTAGTGCAAAGTAGTACTACATAGTAATACATATGCTGACTGAACGGCTTCCGTAGCGCTCTACATAGTACTACCGTGTATGTAGAGAAAAGTAGTGCAGCCTGAACCCATCCCAGGGCCTGACTTGTAGATTTGAAACACCTTGGTCAAGAGGATTATGTAATGGTGTCGAACCCAGGATATCCAAAGTGGAACATGCACCTCTAAACCACTGCATTTGTCCAGCAGTTACAACGACACAACCATTTAGTGGACATTTTATTATTGCACTAAATTATTACGAGGTCTTCGGCTTTTTCAACTTGTTTTTCTTCTTTGATTTCTTCAACTGCAATAACAATATTAGGGATTAGCATGATTCACCAATTGATTGAATTAGTGCTTTTCAGTGCAGCAGGACTAGTTCACCTATATACGACGACTACAATATTGGATTATGGTATTATTAGACATGCAAGAGAATAAAACAAGCATGACAAAATCTTGGTAATGATTTCCGGAACAAATAGTTGAACATTGCTGTACAATGTATCCATGTATTCAAAAACAAAAGGTTGTAGTGTTGTTCTACCAACTGCACAACAGATGCACATGAAATTAAACTACCGGTATTAATACTAATTGAATAACTATGAAATGTAGATAAATATTTCAAACAAACCTTTGAGAAATTGTTTTGTGAGGCACCATCTTGCTTCTTTGAAAGTTTTTGGGATTTATTTTCCGACTGCGTTTCCATCTCAAATTCGAAATCTGAACTGATGTCACCAGCATCATTCAATTTCACATCTTCAAACTTTTCACCTATGACCCCAAAAAAAGTAAATTACAGATGTGTAAATGGTGCAAAATACTGTACCAGATTTTTTTCAAATTTAGAAAAGGACACAAAATAAGATTAAACTATCAGTATTGAATATCTATCAATAGTATAGCATATGGACATTTTCAAAATGGCTATTGCTTAAAATGAATAATTTTATTTTGGTGGAGATTTCTTTTAGTGAAATTGGTCTCCATGTAAATTTGGATAATATTGTGTAACGGCTGGACCGAACTGCGGCACTGTATGATCATCAACTTACGTGGATAGAGATCACTGAGACTATCAGTGCTATCCTCAGAATCGTGGTCCGAGTCGAGAAAGTCTTTCCCTCCATCTGTAGATATGTCAGGCTCTCGCTTTCTCTTCTGTGCACTGAGAGGGAAAAATCTGTCTCCCGTTTCCTGGCATGTCTTCCCTGCATATCAGATAAACACTCAATTATCACAACACATGTATATGTATGCATACATGCACATCAAACATTTATCTGTAACAAGCCTCAAAGTTACAAATTTTACAAGGAGCCATTTGGCTTCTGCAGATCCAGGAACAAATAAAGTGAAATACTGGTCGCCAAATGCAAAATTAGGTCGCCATGGCTCCAAAATTAGTTGCTAAATTGAGCAGAAAAAATATGCAAAACAAATCATTTGATTTGAAAATGCTATAATGAGAAGCATGATAATTTTCAATGCTCCTTTATTCTGTTCATAAGTAATATTGTCATGTTGATTTGTAAGAACAATATCTACATGATGTGCACCATCGATAAATCTCCATTGTCGACCGATCGCACTGCGCTACCATCAGTAGTTTGCATAAAGTTCGATGGATGGGAATAATTTTAATCTAATTTAGAAAATGGTAAAAAAGATTATTAATTTATTGGAATGAATATCTATAAATTGTACACCATTATCTCCCTATGCTTATACCACTGATGAATTCATAGTCCTTTGAACATTTATTCAATATTTAAAACAGATTATTCAGAACAGGGTATGAACGATAGACTAACATCTCTCCAGTTCTCTCTTATATTTGCGTCCATGCAAATGGTTTTCAACCTCTCTCGGGCATCTGTTGATGTGGCGTAACGTGAGCAGGCAAAACAACTGATGTCTGGAAAAGAAAGTAATATTTCTATGTTTATATTAAATACATGTTTCCAGTTTGAGAATGTCAACGCTCATAAATATATGATTAGAAAGAAAAATATAAATCGATAACACATCGATACAATGATTTTATTGTGTATTTCATACGACTTTGTCTTCGTCAGTACTCACTCATGGTGTCTCTTGATGCTTGGAACTATGTGAGGTTTTAATTTGTCATAATTGAACTCCTTGTCATTTCTTAATTTGAGGAATTTCTTTCCCACCACGTAGCTTGCAATGGCGTCTTCTTTACATGGCATCTCATGGCCGCTAAGAGAGCATTTTATCTGAAAAGTACAAAAATGAAGAAGTAGTAAGTTGGTATTTATTTTTTAATTTAGTCCAACAAATATTACAGTGAATTATTACAGAATTTTTAAAGTGATTTAATCAGTAAATATTCTTGTGAAATACAGTTCTGCTGCTTTGATTCGTCTGAGGCAATAACCACATTACAATATATCTACGGGTATTGAGTATCCTCTATGATCTTCATAATGTAAACAGGCTACTGAAAAGCAGATAAAATGAATAACGGAGGTCGTAACCAATAAACAAGACCATGTTGACAATATTGTGATCACATAAAGTAGTATATGCCATATACACACAACTCTCCTGAAATGTGCATAAAATAAAATTTGCAACTGTGAATGCACAGACAACGTGGTTCTTTGGGGAAATAAAGATGCACGAACACTGAATCTTGTAGACATTTTCTTGTTCGCATATCGACTACAAGTATGACACGTGGATAAGCGTAAGAGAGACATATTTTCGAGACCTTATTGGTATCACTGTGAAACTGTAGCTCGGGATATGCCTTCAAGAGCTCTTTAACTTGCTTTGGCACACATTTCATGCCTCTGGTGGGCGACGCCATCTTTTAAAGCACATTATCCGTAAGAACTTCCGCTTCCGCTGTCCTTAGCGACGCGTAAACCAAAATGGCATCTATGCATCGATTTTTGTAGGCCTTCAATAATGTATGTAGCTAAAGATGTGAATGCCACCACTTTCAATGACAACGCTAACTGTCCTTTAAACTACTCAACCCATTTCATCAATCATGCATTATCTTTACTATGTATTTATATGTCTAGCCTAGTGTGTTGTAGATCCAATGTTGTTGTTTTTAAGTGTGCTCAGTTTTCGCGGATACATAAAAAAAATTCCTCTAACCAAAATTTAGTAATTGTATCTTGCGAGTGAAGTGAAATAAATTGAATTTTTATATAATATCTGGATTTAGAAATTATTACCGGATTCTGAATATCTGTGGATAAATTGAAACATTAAGCAATTGGCTAGTCCATGTCATCTTTACCAATTTTGCAGAGTAAATTTTAACACATTCCTTAATTTATCATGTTTATGACAAATTTAAAGTATCTGTACATAATGCAGAATATCATGATGCAGAACACTTAAAATGCTATTTCTGGGTTGAATTTCTTGGTCTCAATTCACATGACTAAATATTTATAAACTTTTAATGTCATATACTATTACATTTTTGTATTTTTTTTTTGTATTGGGGTTTATAGTCGCTTTCAAGATTCTTTCACTAATATCACGACTTGTCAGTTTAGGGCAGGAGGAAACCCGCAACATCCGTAGCGC